>JACGAQ010002981.1:0-34477 GCA_014119065.1 Orius insidiosus | reverse complement strand
GTTGCGCAGGGAAACCGCAATAAGTTTGAAAGTCGTATATTTTTTGAAAGCAATATAAAGTTTGCTGTAAGGTGTGGAAGTCTGCAATAAATTTGCTCTTCTGTACGCGGTTGTAGTTGTGCGACTACATTTTGATTTTTTCAGTAATAGAAGACGTGCTCTGTTGCGCAGGGATACCTCAATAAGTTGGAAAGTTTTGAAATTTTGGCATGTAGTAGAAAATTTGCTCAAAGCTGAGGAAGTCCCCAATAAATTAGCTCTTCTGTACGCGGGTGTAGTTCTTGTCCGACTACATCCGGATTTTGGTTCGCAATATAAAACGTACTCTGTTGCGTAGGGATACGTAGTCGGTTAGCATGTTAGATATTTTTGGCATGTAGTAGAAAATTTGCTCTGCGTTGAGAGAGTTCCACATTTATATTTGCTCTGCATGCGGATCTTGTTGGGGGGGGGGGGGGTTGTAGCTTCCTTTCGACATAACTGTCTGTCTTCTGTTGCCGATGAAAATCGCCCAACTTTCAACGCTAGACAATTTTTGGAACTCGAGTAATGATTTGTTATGCATTGAGGGAGTTTCCACATTTATTTGCTCATCTCGTGGATCATTTTTAGAGGGGGGGGGGGGGAGTTGTAGCCTCTTTCAGTTTAAGGTTTCGTCTTTTGTTGCCTTGAAAAACGCCTTATGTTAGCAGGCTCCGTTCTTTTAATTTTACATCGATTTTGGAATTTTTAGGCAGAAACGGACTTCATATTCGTGTTCCTTCACCCAAAAAACGTTTGAGTCCATGTTTTGGTCGAAATAAAAAATAATTTTTTCCACCTGTAATGACCGGTCCAAAATAGCGAAAATCGACAGTAGGAATTTGACTCTTAAACTTAAAAATTTCATATCTCAGCTTGTGTTAAGCCACAGAGCCGCTCCTCAGCTTTTTGGAAAGCTAAAAGTCCGCTCTTTTTATATTTTTTGGTCCGGTTCTTCTACTTCTATTCCTTCTACCCTAAAACCCCATAGAAAGATAGATTTTTCTCAACTTACATTTGAATTTTTTTAGCCCACTTAGAATTTTATGAAACCTCCACCGATTTTTTCTAGCCTTTGTATCGCTGCCCTCTACCCCAAAATAATTTTAATCAAAATCGGTTTACCTGTACTCGAGTTATAAAATGAAAACTGAAAATTAATCAAAATCCCCAGGGGGTACCCTTACCAAACCCTGGGGCGCGGCAGCGTTCCGCATCGATTTAATTAAAAAAATTCGGGAAAGATAGCTAGAGATTTTAGAACCCCCATGATATCTATATCAAAATACGCGGGATTTTACCTTCTTTCACGTTGTATAAGTTTCGAAAGGATGATATTTTTTTGAAATTTTTTAGTGTTGAAAAACCTTATTTTTCCGTTCTAGATCCAATCGGGAATTTTTTTAGGCAGAAACGGACTTCATATTCGTGTTCCTCGACCCAAAAAACGTCGAGACCAAGTTTTGGTCGAAATCAAAAAATATTTTTTTCCGCCCTTAATAACGGGCCCAAAATGGCGAAAATCGAGAATGGAAATTTGGCTTACAAATTTCAAAATTCATATCTCAGCTTGTGTTGAAGCCACAGAGCCGCTCCTAAGCTTATTCGAAAGCTTAAAGTCCCTCTTTTTATATTTTTGGTCCGGTTCTTCTACTTCTATTCCTTCTACCCTAAAAGCCCATAGAAAGACACATTTTCTTAACTTACATTTGAATTTTTTTAGCCTAGTTAGAACTTTATCAGAGATCCACCGATTTTTTGTAGCCTTTGTATCGCTGCCCTCTACCCCAAAATAAATTTTCATTAAAATCGGTTCACCTGTTCTCGAGTTATAAAATAAAACTTAAAATCTGACGAAATCTCAAAGGGGTACCCTTATCGAAACGCGGGGATACCGAAAAACCCTTTATTTTAATTCCAGTTCGAATCAGGATTTTTTTAGGCAGAAACCGACTTCATATTCGTGTTCCTCGACCCAAAAAACGTTAGAGACCAAGTTTTGGTCGAAATCAAAAAATATTTTTTTCCGCCCTTAATAACGGGCCCAAAATGGCGAAAATCGAGAATGGAAATTTGGCTAAAAAACTTCAAAAATTCATATCTCAGCTTGTGTTCAAGCCACAGGGCTGCTCCCAAGCTTATTTGAAAGCTTAAGGTTCCTTCTTTTTATATTTTTTTGTCCGGTTTCTTCTAAGTCTATTCCTTCTACCCTAAAACACGTAGGAACAAAAAACTTTTTCAAACTACTTTTGAATTTTTTTAACGTACTTGGAATTTTTTAAGACCTCCACCGATTTTTTCTAGCGTTTATTTCTACAGCCTGCACCCCCAAAAAAGTTTCATCGAAATCGGTCCACTCGTTCTCGAGTTATAAAATAAAAAATAAAATTTTATCAAAATACAAAGGGGGTACCCTTATCAAATCCCGGGATTGCGGCAGCGTTCCGCATCGATTTAATTTAAAAATTCGGGAAAAATAGCTAGAGATTTTAGAACCCCCATGATATCTAATAAAATACGCGGAATTTTACCTACTTTCACGTAGTATAAGTGTTGAAAGGTTGATATTTTTTTAGAAATTTTTTAGTGGTGAAAAACCTTATTTTTTCCGTTCTAGATCCAATCAGGATTTTTTTAAGCAGAAACGGACTTCATATTCGTGTTCCTCGACCCAAAAACGTTAGAGACCAAGTTTTGGTCGAAATCAAAAAATATTTTTTTCCGCCTTCTATAACCGGGTCCAAAAATGGCGAAAATCGTGAGTCGGAATTTGACTTTCAAACTTCAAAAATTCATATCTCAGCTTGTGTTAAAGCCATAGAGCCGCTCTTAAGCTTAATTCAAAGCTTAAGGGGATAGTGGAACTAGGCATCCGACAGAGAGGGAAGATAGCATTAGAGAGAGAGAGAGAAGTTCAAATTTTAGGCCCCTCTAGCTCTGTCAAATATCATCCGATTTTAATTTTGAAAAGTGATTTATTTATGTTACAACATTTTGAATAGCTGTAGGCAGCAAAATTATAATTTTTCCGGCCGGAAAACGGAAAATTTTCTCGGAAAATTTTTTAATTAAAAATTCAAAAATGTCTCTAAGCACCCGGTATCACCAAAAATTACAGAATCCATATCTGTTTTCAAAATTCAAATCGGTTGAAAACTCGCGTCCGAAACCGAAAAATCGGCAAACTTCAAAGGAAAAATGGACGCCGTCCACCGTCTATGATTCCTTCCTCACTCCTCTACATTTCAACATCTTGACTCTCGGAAATTTTTTTACATTTCGTTTTTTGAATTTTTTTTCATTTCTGTTTTTTGAAACTATCAAGGGATGTTTCTCGCAATCCCAAATTTAATACCGTCGTCAATAATTTGTGCATACATTTAGGTATATTTTTTATTTTTATATTTTTCTGTAAAAGTTGATAAGTACTTATCGAAAATTTATTAGAGAAACAAAAAATTATGAGCTGTTTATGAATACCAGAACTCCCTATGACAAAAATATGGAACAGGGCGGGTAGCAACAATGGGGTGGGGTGTACCGCGCTTGGAGTTTGGACCCCTGAGCGCGGTATTTCTTATCGTTTATCAATATCGAAACTTTTTTTGTCTATTCACTATTCTGTGACACGTTTTTTAACTGTGATTTTTTTTGAACTGTGTTTTTTTTTTTAATTGTGACACGTTTTTATTATACGTCGGTCTCAAAATGAAATAAGCAGAAAAGGAAAAAATCATTTATGTTTGAATGCTAAAAGAAAAAATCGCATATCAAATATTTGGAAAAGAAAAGGTAAGTAATAATTTTTGGTATCTACATTGTTAATAATTTTGGTTGTTTGATGCTAGAATAGATTTGATTTTTCTCCTTGATTATTTTGGATGGGTAAAAATCATAATTCACAAATAATATTATTGCCTAACCTAAAACCAATGAGTTAATAACCTAAAAATGGAACGTTTTTCTTTTCTTTCTTTCTTTCTTTCTTTATAACTTCCTCAAAGATGAAAGATATTGTGATCTTCGCGAAGTTGGAATTTGGATAGGGGTCTTCCAGACCCCGTAGGGTCATTTCACTACTGATGTTCATCGAACTTGACATTGTGTGTGAGGCCGTACGTACGGATTATTGTCGGAGCTTTGTGTATTGAGAGCTTCTATTGAAATTCGCTCAAATGGCGAAGATCTGCCTGTCTGAAGTTTTGAAATTGTATTCAATTCAGTGTGGCGAACCGCTCTTTATTTCTACCTTGATACTTATCAAATTTAAGAAATAAAAACAAATAAATAGGTACCTAAATAAAAATTTTAAAAAATCTTCCTAAAAACTGAGAAATTTATGAAAGAAGAAAAGAGTAAAAAAAATTAACTCCCAATGATAGCTTTATATTAATTATATTATAGATAATGGCTTTTATTGCTTTAAAAGCGCCTTAGATACATTATATTATTATACTGCTTTATTCTTTGAAGATCGACATCAAACGAAACGAGTCCCAATTTTGAAGCAAATGTTGTGGAAGAGCAACAAACGAGGCCTTCTTTTCATGACTGTCGAGATATGGCGTAATACAATTATTCTTTAGATTTATTTATTTATTTTATTTTTTCTTCTTTATTCTTTGAAGATCAACTTCAAACGAAACGAGTCCAAATTTGAAGCAAATGTTGTGGAAGAGCAACAAACGAGGCCTTCTTTTCATGACTGTCGAGATATGGCGTAATACAATTATTCTTTAGATTTTTTATGTATTTATTTTTTTTCTTCTTTATTCTTTGAAGATCAACTTCAAGCGAAACGAGTCCCAATTTTGAAGCAAATGTTGTGGAAGAGCAACAAACGAGGCCTTCTTTTCCTGACTGTCGAGATATGGCGTAATAATTTCTTTATATTTATTTAATTTTTATAATTTGCTTTCTTCTTCGTAGATCGACTTCAAAAAAAATGGGTCCATCTTTTGATCGCAATGAAAATGTTAATGAGTTAGAAATGAGTTCTTTTCTTCATGATGATCAAGATGTTACGTAAGGAATTCATAATTTTACGCGGAATGAAATTTTTTTTTTTATAGGTTCAAGCCTAACACGAGGCGAAAATTATTTTTAAGCACAAAAAGACGAAAAATTATTTGCGGTATTGGATTAACAAAATATAGAGCAGAAGCGAAGTGAGACCACCTACATTATTATTATTTCATTTTTTATTTTTCCCTATCAAAATATCAATGTAATGTTTTTCGAGTTTTACTGCTTGATTACAGTTTTATATCTCTAGTACAAAATACAATGCGGCCACTGAAAAATAAAGCTCATCTGTTGATTAAAAATGAGACGAGCAACATTGCCGAGTGCTTCATGTCTCTAGTGGCTAAATTTATTGGTAGGTTTACACATATAAGTTAAGTAGCTGTTGTACATGTAATGACTTTTTAGGAGGGAAGCAGATTAATAGAAGTCGGAAAGGGAGTTACGGATTTAGATCCCAAGGAGCGGCTCTTGACTTTCAACTAGGACCTTCCTGGCACCACTCAACTATGAAAAAATATCTAGGGAAAAGCCCTAGCGATTCCAAAATATTAAAAACATTAGCATCAAAAAGAGATAGACAGAAAAAATGCGTACGATTGAACAAGAAAAATAACACGAAAATAAGATCAAACACAACAGCGAAGTCCGACAAATACTATGGCACTATGTGCGAAAAGCTAGACTTAGAAGACGAAATTTTCGAAGAAGAAAAAGAAAAACTTTTAAATTCTTTAAAAGTTAATGAAGAAGAGAAAATAGAAGTTGAAAAAAGAACTCGTGGTCAAAGTGAGAACCTACAGTGGGAAATAGAAAGAAAAAACAGATTGACGGCTTCAAATTTCGGCTTGGTCATAAAGCGTCAAGTGAAAAGAGTGGGACACAAGTGGGCTCCACTAGTAAAAAACATTCTTTACAGCACCTTTCGGGAGAGTCCCGCTACTGTTTACGGAATTGAGAATGAACAAACAGCTATTGACGCATTCTGCGAAGCCACAGGCAAAAAGGTGGCAAAATGTGGGCTGTTTGTTCATTCTCAATTCTGTTTTTTAGGGGCCTCTCCCGATGGTGTTGTAGAAAATGAAAATTCCATCATTGAAATTAAATGCCCATTTTCGGCTAAAAATTATACTGTTCGGGAGGCTGTTTTAGCCAAAAAAATTAAATTTTTAGACAACGACTTAAAACTTAAAAAAAAACACAGCTACTACTGCCAAGTACAGGGACAGTTACAACTGACAGGACGAGACATTTGCTACTTTGTAACGTACACAAAAAACGACCTGACTTACGAGACAATACACAAGGACGACGATTTTTGGCAAAGCAGCCTCCCGAAATTAATATTCTTTTTCAAGAATGTATGTTGCCGGAAATTATCGACCCTAGGCATCCTAGGTCCATGCCGATTCGAGAGCCCGATCAGAATTTTTCCCCCGATTTTTGTACTCAATAAATTTTACAATTTTACCTTGGTTTTTTTCTTTTTTTCTTTGATTCCAGTTCTGATAATTTGGGATTGTGAAAAACATTCCCTCTGTAATACTCTATAGTTTCGATAAAATTACCAATAATCAATTTTGGGATTATAAGTAATAATTGGCAATAAAACTATAAAACATCTAGCTAAGAAAAATTGCCAAGAGTCAAGATGGTTGAACTGTAGAAGAGTGGGGAAGGGATCATAGACGGTGGACAGCTTGCATTTTTCATGTATGTCATTCGAGGTACCTTTCTTTACATATTTTTCGAAAAAAACTTTGAAATTTTTTGGACAAAAAACTTAGAAAATTTTATTCTTAGAAACGTTTTTTTTTCTTTTTGTGATGCCCAGGATGGGGGTTTGATGGAAGACATCTGGCAACACTGCATTGCTTGCGGACGCTTCCATTTTTCCTTTGAAGTTTGCCGATTTTCGGTTTCGGACGCGAGTTTTCAACCGATTTGAATTTTGAAAACAGATTTGGATTCTGTAATTTTTGGTGATACCGGGTGCTTAGAGACATTTTTGAATTTTTAATTAAAAAAATTTTCCGAGAAAATTTTCCGTTTTCCGGCCGGAAAAATTATAATTTTGCTGCCTACAGCTATTCAAAATGTTGTAACATAAATAAATCACTTTTCAAATTAAAATCGGATGATATTTGACAGAGCTAGAGGGGCCTAAAATTTGAACTTCTCTCTCTTTCTAATGCTATCTTCTGTCTCGCTAAAAAACTCCACACTTGACAGGGACTTTCCCCTTAAGGTCCCTTCTTTTTATATTTTTTGTCCGGTTCTTCTAAGTCAATTCCTTCTACCCTAAACCCCCGTTGAAACAAAAAACTTTTTCAATCTACTTTCGAATTTTTTAACCCACTTGAATTTTTTTAGACCTCCACCGATTTTTTCTAGCGTCTATTTCAACAGCCTGCACCCCCAAAAAAAGTTTCATCGAAATCGGTCCACCCGTTCCCGAGTAATAAAATAAAAACTAAAATTTTATCAAAATCATAAGGGTACCCCCTTACAAAATCCCGGGAGCGCGGCAGCGTTCCGCACCGCATTTTGACACGAATTTTAAAAAAAATCGGGAAAAATGGTTAGCGAACTCCGAACCCCAATGAATTATATATCAAAAAACGCGGAATTTTGTCTACTTTCACGTGATGTAGTCTGTTTTAAAGAATAAAATCATCTTCTATTTTAAAATCCCGAAAACCAGAAAAACCGTGAAAAACGGCGTTTTTTTCGGCAACTTTCGAATTAAAATCTCCGGTCCTAATCAAGCTACAGAGCTGCGCCGAAACACTCCAGCTGGCTTTTCGGCTAAAGTTTCGAACCTTTTTTGTCCGGTGTCTCTATCTGTTATAGTTTTTTTCGGCGAATTAAAAACCGCGGATTTTATAACATTTCTGTACATTTCGAAAAAAATTTCAAAAATAAAAAAAAATACTTCCGGATTTTTTAAAAATACGCGACAAAAATTAGGTTAAACTACACACTAAAGAGTACAAAGTAGTATTTTTTCAAAAAATCTAGATTTTTTCCCGAATTTTAAGAAAATGGGAAAGTCGGAAAAACGGGAAAAACGTCAAAAACGGGCCTTTTTTAGCGTTAAACTCGCGAAAAAAATTATAAAATGAAATTCTAAAAATACGCGACTATTTTTCCACTAAAATACAGGCGATTTAGGAGCTAACGAAAGCGGTCCGGGATTTTTAGGAGCATTATTGCTCGCCAGGACTTTTTGGCGTTTTTTTTTTTCGATTTTTTCTCCTATGTCATGGTATTAGCTCTATATAATATATACTGATGACCTTGCGTTTATCCAGGACAAGGACCTTAAGGAGGCGAGTCACGAGGGAGGAATGGAAAAATAGCCACTCCAACTTTGCGCCTACCAAAAGGATAAAGCCAGAGGTAGGTCGCGTCTCGTCTACATCATCATCCCGTAATCCTCCACCAACGCGCCAAAACGCTTCGTAGCCTTCGTAGATCTCGTTTTAGATTATTCTTTAATTTTTAATATTGTAAATAGTTTGATTTATATAAAGAAATTCAATTCTGTAAATTTATATGGTGTTCTTAATGATTCCTTTCTATTAAAATATTTTTGAGCACAATCGAATTTGTGGGAATGCTAAAGCAGAAAAAAGCTAAAATCGCATTAATTTGGCGATTTCATATTCAATTAGAATTTTTACGTATCCTCGATGGCAGCACTGGGGGGAAAAAACACGATTTCATCCCACATGGAGAATGTTTTTGCGGCCGATAATATAATTTTGCAATGGGTTTCAAAACTTCGAAAGTTTAAAAAATTAGGTTTTCAAACGAGTTCACTCTTTCACTCAGCTCGCATATATGCCATCTCAAAATGCTGATAAGAAAGGGGCAAACAAAAAAGGAATGAGTTACTAGAAATGTCATGAAGTCATAATCTTTGCCAGAGTGACCCCTGAGCATAAAGTTAAAAAATCTCCGTGTTGAGAAGAGTAATTTTATTTTTAATTTTCCCGGCAATTTGTTTACAAGTCGGAGAGGATTACCTCCCCGACTCCCGCCTCGCCCCGGCGTGGGCTCAGTGCAAAAAGGTCGGCCGACCGGGAAAGAAGAAATTTCGTCGTTTCCCAACCACGTTCCCTAATTTTGGATTTTTCATCACCTTTTTGTCACTCCAATTGTTCGAAGATTGAAGACTTGAAGACTTGAAGACATCAGAACCGACAAAGTGATCACAGAGACAATATTTTAAGTTCCTTTTTTGTTTATTTTATATAAAATTGATTTGTACCCGGACGAGGTGAGTCCACCATTTTGATATTTAATTTTTCTTACGGAGGTACCTCTTTTTCTCTTTTCTTTTTTTTTTCATTTTCAAACGGCGTGTCAAATTAGCGATAATAAACCGTCCTTGGTATTTCTCTTTTTTTAAATTTAATTGACCTATTTTTGGACACGACAAAAGGGAGATCCGGATTTGTCAAAATCCAACGGAAAGGCCCCCGGATCCCCAACACTCCGCATAATGTAAAGGTGGTCATCAACGAGAATACAGATATCATCGAATCGGCACAATTCGATTAAATTAAATTAATTTATACCTATTTGCGCGATTACGCATGAGCCGAAACCCTGTAGTAAAAAAATACTTTAGAATTCCTTAATAGGTTTAAAAAGAGGTGGTGTAGTGACAATTAGGAGGTAGTGGGGCCTGGGGGGGTGCCGTATAAACGGATAGTTTGTCCACCTTCCCGCAGTGCCCATAATACTGTCTAATGAAAGTCAAGTAAAAAGTGTAGGAGAATGAAAAATAAGGAAATAGTCCACCTGATGAGGCGTATTACGCCGAAACCGGTCGTGGAATATCCGTTTTTTTCATTAATGTAAAAATGTTTTCTTTGGACGATTTTATTGCATTCGAAAGTGACGACGAAACGATTGAGGAAGTTTTATTACTCCAAGTAGAAGATCGTCAAAGAAGGTAAGCGATGAATGAAAGCTTTTTGTTAAAATGTGTTTGTTTGTTGTTGATTTTTTTGTAAGAGTAAATTATAGGACTTTGGGCGCTAACGCTTCCTTTCGATTTGACGTCCATAGCGTGGAAGAGGAAGAGTTTCGCTCTCTGTTCCGCTTTAGGCGAGGCGACATTGATCGGCTAATATGTGCGCTCGGGATTAGCCAGTCCATCGATTGTGGTCGCGATTTGTTAGTGTCTGGTAAGAAATTATTCCTTTAGTTATCTATTTATGTTAATTGTATTACAAATTGTAGCCAAAGAAGGTCTCTTGATTTTGTTGAGGAGGTTGGCTTACCCCAACCGTCTATCAGACCTTTCCTCGATTTTTGGCCGCTCAGTCTCTGCATTATCGCAGATTTGTCGAGCAACTGCTAAGGAGGTTTTCAGGCTCAAAGGGGCCCGCCTGAACCTTCTTTCCCATCAGTGGTTGGATAGGGAAAGGCTGCAGACTTATGCTGATGTATGTATCAAAAGGGCATTTTTTTTTCAGTTTCCATCAGCTTATAAATTTCTTTATTCAGGCTAACGTGAGGCGAGGAGCACCCCTACAAAATTGTTGGGGATTTATAGACGGGACAGCACGACCCATTTGTCGTCCTGGTAGAAACCAGGAAGAGTATTTCAGCGGCCATAAAAGGTACATACATGATCTCATTTGTTATTCTGCTGTAACTGTTCATTTAAATATAGTTACTTCACTGTGCCTTAATTTCTGTTCAGGTATCATTGTGTTAAGTACCAGAGTGTCGCCACCCCTGATGGCCTTATTGTTAGCCTGTCTCGAGCTTTTCTGGCAGAAGACACGACGCAGGTAACTTGTTACTTTTTGTTACTTCGAAGCAATGAAACTTTTTTTTACTTTTAGGGATATTGGCAGATACAGGCATCCTGCAGGAGTTAGAACAGAAGACCGCTCCTTTTGCCATTTACGGCGACCCGGCCTATCCGCTGCGGCCGTTATTGATGACGCCCTATTCAAACGCCAACTCTCCAGAAAGGGCGTCATTCAACTATCGGATGGCCAAAGTCAGACAAGCCGTTAATGGGGTTTTGGAAAAGTTGTTAGTCTTTTCGCTTTCGTTGATTTTAATAAAAACCAAAAGCTTCTACTCCAAGACGTCGAAGAAATGTACAGCGTAGCAGTACTGCTGACAAACTGCCACACATGCCTGTACGGTCACCAAACTGGCCAATACTTTGGGGTGAATGCTCCGAACCTTGAGGTTATTTGGCTAACCTCTTTTTTTTTTTTTTTTTTTTTATTTTTCTTCGTCACCATTTGATATGATTTTGATTTTCATATCTTGATACCATTTTGATTAATCGACACATTCGATTTGTCGACACACAAAACAAAAAGGATTCGAATAAGTATTTCACGAATTGAGCGAAGCCTGAAATAAAGTAACAATATATCAACTGCAATATATCCGGTGAAAACATACCATTTTAAAACAAATTCGGGTTTGACTTCTTAACCAACTCTAACAGAAGGGAGTGCAAAGATTCGTTCCTCTCGTCCATTTTTCTCTCCCTCTCCATCCTGTGAAGTGCCTGCAACAAAAACAATAAAATACATTTAAATAAATAGTAAATAAAAAAATAAAAGTGTAATGTTGAAGCTCCAATAGATCCAGCTCTGATCAGGCCTACGCGCCGCAGTAAGTAATGTAACAACAGACTTCTTCCTTCTGTAATTCAAGTTTTCTCTCTTCTAATTCAAGTCTTTTTTTTTTCATTTTCCGCTTTGAGTTTTTCTACTTCCATTTTTTAAGTAGATAATCGTGAGTGAAGTTGGATCCTGTTTTTAGTCTCTTTCTCTGTGGAGCTAAAAGCAAATAGTGTTAAAGCAAAACAGGCCTAACTTTTTATACCCATAATTCTTGAAGCAGGGACAGAGGTAGACTCTTCTGAACTTCTTGAACTTCTTGAATTTGTGTTTCGTCTTCCATTTCGAGTATTACCTAAAATAAAAAATGAGGAATGAGATTATACAATATTCAACAGGTTATACTCACAGGTGGGCAAGTCGGAGAAGGTTCCTCCGTATATATAATTTGAATGGGCAATGCAGCTGCCGCTGCATCCCTGGCAGCTTGAGCCCATTGATCGGTTGTCTTTTTTTTTTTCGTTGTATCTCTTTTCATACTTCTGATTTCATAGAGTATTTCAATCATCTCATTAAACTCCTCCTCAGTTCCTGATCTATAGAAAGGTAGTTAGTCATAGAAAGCAAACATAAAAAAAAAACCGTAGAACAAAAATGAAAATAGTGAAAAATCAAACTTTTTTAAATTCTCCCTGTCCTCACTGGCAAATTGCTTCAGTAACAGGTCGAGACGCTCTTTAATACCTCGAGCTGAGAAATTTTTCGCTAACAAACAAACAAATTAAGTAAAACGTACTGATAAAGGTTCACTCACTTGTATTATCCTGTACATTTTGTAAAATCCGGCCCCATGACTCCGGATTCATGAAGGGGTTCTCCGATCGAACTTCTTTCAGTAAAATTAAGTCGTCAAACTTCGAAAAGCGTAACACTTTTCTTTTCTTTAGGTCTTCTTTATCCATTCTGAAAGTTCAAATTAGATTTATTTAATTCTATAAATTTTAACAAAAATCTAAGTTTACTTAAGTGCTTCGGCTATTTTTTTTTTTTTTTCGGCTTGTTTTCTTATCTTTTGCAAGCTGCGAACTGTTTGACGTTCAACATTTTTTAAAGTTTACATAAATCAACGTTTACTTACCTTTCTCACCTAACTAATCGTGAAAAACAACTTTTTCGAATGAAAAAAAAAACAAACAAACAAAAACAACCCTAAACGAGATACGAAATAACCTTCGTAAAATATAACCGTACGTTTACTCGGAATCGGGATTTGAGTCGTTCCGGTATACGACCCAGCCGAATCGGGTCGTGTTACGATTACGACTGGCGGCTCGAGTCGTATGACCTTGAGCGAGTCGGAGTCGGGATCTCGGAATTACGATTTCCTGAAACTCTCTAATAGATGGCGCTGAAAATATTACAGATTTTTTCTCATAGGCTTTTAATTTTTTTTTGAAAATTTCTAACGTAGATCTTCTTTATTTTGATTAAAATTGAAAAAACGGCTACAAGACACGTTCCTCAATTTATTTTAAAAATTTTGAGACCTTAAAAACGAAAATCGGTCCATAACTTTCCACGGAAACTGAAAAAGTTCAAATTTGGTCTACATCAAAGAAGCCGCAGCGCCCTCTCCGTTGAGAAAAGTCATGAGTCGTCATGACTCATACATCCCTTATCCCCACCTCATCCGTTCTGAACATTTTCGTTCAACACATTCGTGGAGTAATTTTCTCTTAATTTATTTTTGAAATAAACAAACGTTCTGTTTTTTTTTTTTGTAGTGGCAACTGTCAGGTTTATTTTGAGAAATAAAATGATTTTTCCTGAACAACTCTTGCTGAGAATGATAGCGGACGGTGATAGTAGCGTCTTCAAAACTATATTAGATAGAAAACCCTATGGCGTCGATTGCCCAGTAGAAAAAGTGGAATGCCTCAACCACCTTCTCCGTAATTGGCCAAAAAATTGAGGAAAATAGGCGAGGGTAAATTGGGGAAGAAGGTTTTCCGGTCGCTAGTGTTGAGTAATGTGAGTATGAGCGGTTTTGTTATATTGCTGTGTATGTTTTAAGATCAAACGAATGCGGGGTGCCGTCAACAAGGCCACTGGGCAACCCAAGAAGGGGATCTGGCCGCCCGTGTCATTTCCTTAGAAAATGACATAAAAAATACGCCCTATCACATCTTTGGCCATCACAATAACTGCGATAGTTATTTCTGCTCAGGGCCAAAACCCAAGGAAAAAATTTGGTCCGCGATTTCGAAAAAGAAGGTAACGTAATTGAATTGAATTAAACATCCAAACAAAATTTTCTCCTAGCGCGTTTTAATATTTACCTACATCTTCCTTTTAGGAATGTGGAGGTCTATTGAGGAGCCGTTCCTATCTTGCTTACAAGGCAAACAGCGCGATCCAGAGGCTAACTACAAACTTAGCCGAAAGCTTCAACAATGTGGTCGCGAAATTTATTGGTAAGCACATTGTATCGATACAATAAGTTATAACTCTTACAATATAGGAGGAAAAAGAGTGCATTACGGACGCAGAGGATCTTATTGTACTCGTGCTCATGGAGCATTAATTCAGTCCAATTCCCGAGTGTTCCATAGCCGCATCAACAAAGCCATGTGTGGGCGCAGCCCGGGGGTTCACACGAAAAAGTTTGAACAAAGAAGGTATTGCCTCCATATCCCCTCCCCCCAATTTATCTAGATATAAATAACATGTTTTTTTTTTTTTTTTTTTTTTTTTTTTTTTTTTTTTTTTTTTTAATTGTAGGCTACTAAAATTAATATCTAAGCGGGAAAAGCAAAAAGAAACCCCCAGGAAGAAGAGGTTGTTTTCAGGCAAAAAAGACACCTCACAAGATAATGACTACGGCCCTTTGGCTGAGAAAGCCGATCTCGACAACGAAACGCTGGAAAGGGCTTGCGGCGATTTTCTGGCCTCGCTTAAGTGAGTACCTAGTGCTTTAGTGTGTAGACTGTGTTTTTTCCAGCCTCCAACTTAGGAGAAGTGTGCAGACGGCGAGCCACTACTTCGGTGAGGGGCTTGGTGTCCAAAATTTGCAGCTGTCAACAGTGTCATCCAAAGCCATGGATTACGGTAGGATGAAAGAGAAGGTGGCTATCACAAAATTCGAGGAGGTGATGGGGATGCAGGTCACCAGGTGTGGCTTTATTATATAGATGAAGTCCACCCTTTTCTCGGTATGTGGATTACAGTGAATATTTTCGGTAAGGACGTTTTGTATAACTTTTCTCCCCTTGATTAGGAGCTAGCCCAGACGGCCTGGTGGGAGAGAACGCCGTCTTAGAAATTAAATGCCCTTATTCCGCGCGAGATGTTCCGCCAGACGAAGCTATGACAAAGCTTCAGTTCATTGAAAAGGGAAAATTGAAAAAAAATCACAAATATTTTATCAAGTATAAGCATATGTATACGTAATATTTTCTGCTTACTATGATTTTAATTAGATTCAAGGACAAATGGCAATTTGCAAGAGGGAAAGGGGTTTCTTTGTTGTTTATACGGAGGTGGCCCCCTTCATTCACGTACAACAAATGACTTCGATCCTAATTTTGGGAAGAAGCGAGGTGGAAACTGGAAAATTTTTACATCAAGGCGGTTCTACCAGAAATAGTAGACTCCCGGTTAAATCGCTCGATGCCCATAAGAGAGCCATTCGTTAGTGTTCATGGCATCTTTTTTTTTTAAATTTGAATATTTTTTTCAGATGAGTTAAAAAAATGATCGAATTCCCGCTTTATTCCGAATTATCGCTGCATGCTGATAAGAGGACAATTCGTCAGTTGTGATGGTACCTGTTTTTTCTTTGTAATTGGAATATTTTTTGCAGAGGAGTTAATAAATAGATCAAATTCCCCTGTTGTTATAAGGAAAGTAAGAGAAAGAGTGAGAAAATACTTCCCCAAAAACCCGACGTAGAGGGTATCACAATAACTTCTTTAAGGAAGTAAAGCCAAGGGGTCTGGAAAAACCTTTTCCACAGGCCGTGTTGTGGAGGGTATCAAAAGAACTTCTCTCTTAGCAACTGTTCTTCCGACTTCGAGAGACATCCTCGCTTCTCGCTTTTCCGGCATTCTCTCAGTCACATCACATTATCATTAGATCACTCGAGGTATCGCTGGATGCTGATAGGAGGGCAATTCGTCAGTTGTGATGTATCCTGTTTTACTTTTAATTTGACTATTTTTTTCAGATCACGATGAATTTTTCGAATCGATGTCCTTGTTAAAAAAGTTGTTGTAATAAAATTTATTTAAAAATACACGTAATAAAAGTTATTTGTATATCGAATAGTTTCCTTCACTACTCCATTTACAGCTATCATTCCCACCTCAACGAATTATTGATGAAATATGCTTTAATTTGATATGTAACGCTTAGGTGTTCATAATAACTTTCGACTTGCAACAGCAACATGGCGAAAGCCGCCCGAGTGGGCATTAGGGTAACACGGTCGTCGGGGGGGGTGAGACTGGTTATAACGATTCCTATCTATAAAATACTCGAATGAAAAATGAGAGAAGCCTCAAAATTGTTAAGAATTTATTAATTTCATTTTAGGAAAAAGGGAAGAAATTAAATTTCGTAAATAAACAAAAATTAAATGATAAAAAATCCACACGTAATTCACCTTCTTAGGCAGGAAGGGGAGATAGAATTTGGAATTATTGGGTGGGGAGGTGGGGAGAATAAACGGTATCTCCATTCTCAATTTTTAATCCCGTCGAGAAAACAAAATAACGCCCCGAAATCTTTCCCCTCTCCCACCGAGCATCGGTTCTCTTCAAGGACAAGGTTCTATAGGGTGTCAGAAAGTAACTCTTGAAAATTGGCAGTGGCGCAGTCTGTAGGTATCTTCCCAAACTCGCGACAACCGGCGCATGCGTACACGTCTCAAAACTGAAAACCGACTGGGCAGGAGGACGCCCTTAAGAGTTGTGAGATCTAGGAGAGGAGAAAGCGGGTTTTAACTTGCCTCCCCTCTACCCTCACCAATCCATGCCCGTTCGGTGGGATTTTCCCACGAAAAGAGTTTGTTTACTAATGGAAATTATGGGATTAAAAAGAAAAGATAACAAATGAAACAAAATAAATCTTAACATGTCATACATCTCGGCTAAAAATGCTCCCAGACTATTATTTTTCGACTTATTTTATCACCCTATAAAATAATTCTTCAAAAAATATTCTTTACAAATGTTCTTGTTCATAAATTTTTTAAAAAGCTAATTTCAATGTAATCTGAAAATAAAATATTTTAGAGAGCTGTACATTTAGTTATTCCAGACTAGAAAAATTGACTGTTATTTTAGTCTTTATTTCTTAGTGATAACTGTCTCATGGCAGAGTAAGTAGTAGAGCTCTTTAGTTTATTTTACAAAAATTTTTTAAGTGCTAAGCAACCACATAGAAACCACAGGGAGTAGTAGAGGAATACCAGAAGGAGGAAAACATGGAATCCAAATAAAATACCTGAAGGAATACGTCGAGGGATACGTGACCATACCAACTTCATTCCAAGAATACCGTCTCTTTACCTTCGTACTCACTCGGAGCGAGAGGACATAGATGGAGGAAGGTCGATTTCGTATACAGGGTGTCCGGAAACACATGGCAAGCGTCTGGGAGAGCGTTAAAAAGTGGTTTTACGAAAAAAAAGTTAAATGTAAACCCCCCTTAATTTAAATCAAAGAATTTGATGGTGTAGTTTAAAATCCGCCTGGATATACAGGGTGTCCCAGACACAACCTAACTTCATTATTTCAAATGAGAACCCCTATTTTTTATTTCAGATTCGTAATCTACGCAAAATTTCAAGTAGATTTGAGTATCATATGACAAGTTTGGACAACTTTTAAAAAATGTAAAATTTTAGCGTTTTTTGCGCTAAAATCCGTTAAAATTGACCTAGGAGACTCGTTTTTTTTAATTCCACTTATTTTTTCCCGAAGAATCCAACTGTCAAATTTGAGCATCTTCGCATTCAGCATCACGAGATTTCGTCGCTAATGGCCTTTTTTCAAGTTAGAACCCAAATTTTTAGTTCAGAAATGAAAATTAGCACTTGTTGAAAGGAATTTTTCTTTCGGACCACAAATTTGAAAGAGCTACAGCGTCTTTTGTGTTTATGCATCAAAAATTAAATTCCGTCAACAAATCGCTAATTTCCATTTTTGAAGTATGGAATTTGGAGTTAAACTTGAAAAAAGGCCATTAGCGACGAAATCTCGTGATGCTGAATGCGAAGATGCTCAAATTTGAGACAGTTGGATTCTTCGGGAAAAAATAAGTGGAATTAAAAAAAAACGAGTCTCCTAGGTCAATTTTAACGGATTTTAGCGCAAAAAAACGCTAAAATTTTACATTTTTTAAAAGTTGTCCATACTTGTCATAGAGTACTCAAATCTACTTGAAATTTTGCGTAGATTACGATCTGAATAAAAAATAGGGGTTCTCATTTGAAATAACGAAGTTAGGTTGTGTCTGGGACACCTGTATATCCAGGCGGATTTTAAACTACACCATCAAATTCTTTGATTTAAATTAAGGGGGGTTTACATTTAACTTTTTTTCGTAAAACCACTTTTTAACGCTCTCCAGACGCTTGCCATGTGTTTCCGGACACCCTGTATACAGAGACTACGTAACACTTGACAATTGTGAGAAAATTCAATTCATTTGATAATTATTGTTGTTTGATGTAGGTAGAATATTGAAATATACCTCTCTGGGATGGTTTCACCTGATCACTGGATGGGCTAGATCACTTGATCGATCTAAAAACATTCTTTTTTACCATTTAACATAATTAGGTAACTCACCAGGATTGTCGCATTATGTTCATCGACTATTGACTCCTGAACATTGATTATTGGAACTTCTACAAAAGTAGTCGACAGGATCTCCTTTTCTGCGTCTGAAAAGTAAAATAATTACAATAAAGTGTAGAAAGAAAAGGTCAAAACTTACTTGTACTACGAAGTTCTGCTGGCTTGGATGTTTGCAGCATTTTGGGATTGTATACCGACCAATCAGGGACTAGAGAGGTTTCTTCATTTTGATGGCTCAAAATTTCTTCAATATGGAGTCCACTTTCTTAAAAGAAATGATGATTATGTGGGGAAAATAAATAACCGAAATAATAAAATACACGGTTGCATAAGTATCAAAAGCACTATCACCTTCTCCATTAGTCGGTTCCATCCCGAAAACGAGAAGGCGATGGTTTCGTCCAGCTCTCGCACTTCTTCGGACATTGGTGAAGGGCTTTTGGTTTCGGGCCTCCACCGGTAACCCTCCAAGCATTTCTTTCTAGAGCCTTCTACGTCTATAGCCTTTTTACGTCTAATACTTTGCTTAATTTTTTCATACTTGAACTTGATAATTTTCGCTGATCTGGACTATATGTAAACAAAATAAAAATCAACACAAATGGCTTCCTTCAGTTTCATACCGAGCCAGTTGCGGAGCAAAGCTTCTCAGCGATTTCGTGCCATGCCTGCTCTTTCATCTGTTGGTCACGCTGTCCGTTTTTTTTTTTCTATTATCGTTTTATTTTCATTAGCGAGTTTGAGAAGAATCGAAATTTCTTCCTAAAAGAAATTCGGCGCTCTTGCTTTTTTCTTAAGACCCATACCTAAAATACGAAAAATTAGGTTGAAGGAAAAACAAATTATTACGGTTTATGAAAATCTTCTCTGAGAATACAATGTTAACTTACCGTGACGTCGCGTCGGCGTAAATTTGGACAAAACTTTTCCAAAATAAAAAAAAGAAAACATTTAACTTTGATCAAAAAATAAACTTTTTTTCTTTTTAACTTTTTAAAAAGCAAGACACAAACAAAATATCATCAACGGATGCGCGGGTAACAGTGTTGAAGGAAACAATATAGCTTCCGGCACAGAACAACGAAAACACTTGTTGTTCTGTGCTTCCGGGCTTACTGTAGTATAACCACCAAATAGTCTACGAATATTCCAAAATAATCGATTATTTCCCTGAATCAGACCAATAGTTGTCGGACTGATAAATATTGGAACAAAAACGCACGAGCCGGCCATAAGGGCCAATTTTTGTTTCCCGAGAGATATCGGCCCGATTACTGTCAGCCTGACAAATCGAAGCGGCCGATAGCAGGCTCTTGCGTTTGTGTTCCATTTTCCGAGGTGGTTTATACTCGGCTGTAACGTGTATTTGCGCCGACTTGTAAAAAAAAAGATTACTTCCGCCATTTCTTGATCAGCATCGTTATTCGAATTCGTAAAAAAATCGAGGAAAGAAAATATTAAAATATTAAAAAAATAATAATTATTATCATTAATAAAATTATTTTTAAAAATAATTATTATTAAGAATAAAAATATTTAAAAAATAATTATTAATAATTTTTATTAGTAGTCCAAAGAAACACTACCAAAGCATACAAAAAAGAACGTAAAGAATTCGTAAAAAAATCAGGGAAAGACATATTCAAATATTTAAAAAATAATTATTATTAATTTTTATTAATAGTCCAAAGAAACACTACCAAAACATACAAAAAAGAACATGAAGAATTCGTAAAAAAAATCACGCAGACATATTTAGTACTCAAAGCTTATTGACTGCACTATTGAATGTCGATGTATAGATTTTCGGTGTATCGATCTTGGGGAGGCCCGTTACATGGATAGCTACGGTGACCAAATTTTTTTCCTAAAAACAAGGACATTTTCCCACCGCCCTATTCTGATTTGTAAGTGCCTGTACCTCGGCCGCCGTTCTTTTGCTCTTTTTCATTCGTTTTGTCATTTTCAACAGAATAGGGCGGTCACCCACCCTTCACACGAGTACTTCGCCACGGGGCCTAAGCTCCGTGTCCAGGATGGACCACGTGGAGGTGACTCGCTTGGGTCGTAAAGGGCGGGAGGGTCGTTCGTTTGTCCGAGTCCGTAGCCATGATCATTATCTGCTTTATATCCGGGATGATGTTTGTTTCCATTCGCGTTTCCGTTAGGCATGTTCCGATGCCGAAGCCTTTTTGCATGTAATTTAAATTGCCTAGTGATGTCCGTTCGAGGTTCCGAGTCCTTAGCCATGGTCTTTTCTATTATTCGTATCCGTGATAAGTTTGTTTCCGTTCGCGTTTTCGTGAGCCATGTTCCGATATCGAAGCCAATTTTGCAGGTAATTTAAATCGCCAAGTGATGTCCGTTCGACGTTCCGAGTCCTTAGCCATGGTCTTTTCTTAATTCATTTCCGTGATGATTTTTGTTTCCATTTTCCTGTAAGCCGTGTTCCGATGTCGAAGTCTATACTTCAGGAAATTTAGATCGCCTAGTAATGTCCGTGTCGTTTATTCTTGTTTGTGTCCATGTTTAATTTTGCTGTCGGATTCCCCTTTCCGCAGCGGCGCGGACTGGCCATTTTTTCGCTTTCATGATGTTGGCTGTGAATCTCTGGGTTGCTTCCCAGGCTTCTCTGTGGTTCGCCATCCTGTCCTACGTCGCATCGTCCGCGTTCGTCTCAGTGACGGTGGTACACGCAAGGCGTGCGGCGGCATACCGTTGGCAGCGGAAGATTACATGTTCAGCCGTTTCAATTTCCCCTCAGAAACTGCAGCAAGGGTCGCTTACAAGACCAAACTTGTGCAGTCTGTCCGCGAAGTCGCCATGGCCGGACAGTATTTGGCATTCAGATTCATAATGGTCTGCCTGAATATACTTCATATTCAGGCGCGCTCTTATGCTGGGAAAAATCTTCCACGTGTGACGTCCCTTGGTCGCCACTCGTTTAGAAGCCATTCATTTGCCTGTTCGATCTCTTCTACGTCGGGGATGCCAGATGGCCGGTTTCGCTCCATGAGCCACGTTGCAGTTCTGCACTTGATGTGGAGGGGGTACACCCGCGATGACGAGCAGCGCGTCAGTCGAGGAGGTCCTATACGCGCGGGTCACCATTGAAAGAGCTTTCCTCTGCGCCGATTCAAGTTTGCCCCAGTCCGGTTTCTTCAGGAGGGGTGATCATGCTGGAGAGGCGTACGTGATGATAGACTCAAACAATGCTTTATACATTATCATCCTACTCTTCGCCGTCGTGCCCCATGTGACTTCGGAGAGCGATTTAGCTCTGGCAAAAGACGCTACAGACTTCTCCGCGGCTCCAAAGGTGAGTTTAGCTCCGATTTTTACCCCTTAAGCCGGGTCCACACTGAGCGAGGCAGCCGAGGCGAGGCATTCGCTTCGGTGTGGACGAGTTTCCGAGGCGAGGAAGCCAGGTCCGAGGCGTTCCGAGGCGTGCCTCAGCCGAGCCGATCGGAGTCGGTACATCAAAGGAATTCGGTGCTCGGGTTCGTTTTAATGTGGACGGGGATTGAACGTGCTCGCCTCGGCTGACGCACCGCACCCCTTTATTTATTTTTTTATCTGTTATCACACTCCGAGAAGCCCCACAAACTCTGTCCTCGACATTCTCGTAAAATTTGCGAAATGTGCACCGTCTTCGCTCCACAGAGATTGTAGAAACAGCTCGCCACGAGTTTTAATTCCCAGTACATTGTTTTTGCCATAGCCTTTTTCTATTTTTTTCTCCAACAATTTCATAATCAAAAATTGCGGCGCCCGCCACGACCACTTTCGAGTCCGACATCTTGACTACTGAAACTGCCTCGGGGGTTTTTCTGGATCGATGCCTCAGTTCGCGCCTCGGGAGCGTTCGCGTCCAATTTTATATTTCCGCACGAGGCAGCCTGAGGCGAGGCGAGGCCGTTCTGCCTCGCCTCGGCTGCCTCGCGCAGTGTGGAGCCGGCTTAAGTACATAGGTTGGTTCAGGGTCGTACGTGATGTTTCGGCCGTCTAGCCTGATGACGGGCGGACTCCGCATATTGAGGTTACCCTTTGGGATTGTCTTTACCGTCTTTTCCGGAGCGACTTCGAGTTTTATTTTATTTTTTGATACATAGATTTTAGAACTGAAAAACATCACCGCTCCCCAACCACTCCCTCGAGGCAGATTGAAACTGATGTAGGGACATGTTGAAGAGGTCTGTGGACGAACCAGTGGCGGCTCGTGGGCTTTTTGAAGGGCGAGGCCACCTCACCAAAAAAAAAAACCCTTAAGACTGCCGTAAAGTTCCCAAAATGCCAGGTAATTCAATAAAATGCGTGCTGAAAAACCCGTAGGAACAGGGTGTTTTGCGACAGAAAACGTTAAATGGTCTGAAGTTTAGTGAACATACCTACTAAAAATTGGTATGCTAAATGCTAACCCCAAAAATCAGAAATTAAAGGAGCTATAAAGTCCTAATTTTTCCCATTTTTATCGAAGCATTAGCCAATAGACTGGCCAACCTGAAAAACACAAACTGAAAACTCAGGAAAGAAAAAAGTCGACTCACCAGTCACCGATAATTGATCCTTTGTTTCTTTTTGATTCACAAGTCATAACGGAAACAAAAAAAAATCAATGTTTTGTAAATTTTTAAAATTAAAGGATGCTTTTAGTTTTCAAATTACGGAGGAGTTCGAAAAGAAAAAACAAAGCTACAGTGCTTAACGGATGAAAGGTTACGTTGGTATAGCCGTGAAGAAGGCTATGGCGCGCTCGCCGTTCAGAATAACAGTGTTACCCGAACGCTTTTTGGCGCCACCCAATTTTCTTAGAATTTTTAACTTTAATAAATGATCATGCTATTTTTTTTTTCTTGACATAAAAACAAATTAAAAACTCTAAAATTAAAAAAATTTACCAATTTACTTAACATATTCTTGGTAGCAAGTTTCTAGTTGGTAAGATTGCTCAAGCTCCTTTACCATTCCCCTAGCTTAAGGCACAGTTGTATCGTGCCTCACTTGGAGGGTTTGGCTGGCGATTCCGCGCCGGCTCGCGTGGGTTCGATCGTTCTCATCCCGGCTAACCTTCGCTCGCGCGAGTACCATGTAACCCCCCCGGACACCACCTTTATTTCAAGAGAGGCCAAGGTGCCTCTCCTGGCTTTTTAATTCATATTTCGAAATCCGAACGATGCGGTACCAACTTTTTACGCTAGAGGCCGGGCTGAGAATATTTTTGAAGGTTCTGTTATTAAATTAATGAACTTTAAACATTATTACTTTATTTTATTAATTATTATTTTTATAAATAAAAAATTTTTATTTTATTTAGGGAAAAAAAATTAGGAACCATGTTTTAAAACAACTATCAATAAAAATTAAAATTTTGGGGATAAAAAAAAATTTTTTCTTACGAACTCCAGGTGAGGCCGGGCCTCACTTGCCTCCCTGACGAGCCGCCACTGAAACGAACTCGCCCTTTTAAAACTGTTGCAAGTCGGACCAGGCAGCCGGAGCCCCCATAGCGGGTCCTGGGCCTTATTTCATAAAACTACAAGTACAGGTGTACAAGTCTACAGGTTACAGAAACCTGTTGTCACGAGCCCCAGTGGCAGGCGGATGGGGGGACACGGGGGAAGCCAAGGTGGAGGGGGCCCCGAGGTGGGAGGCGCCCCGTAGAGGGGCCGAGCAGAGGTTCGCCGGCTCCCACCGAGAAGACCCCGCGTTCTGAGGCAGATAAGTTTGTCCGTAAAAAACGTTAAAAAACCTGAAATTAAAGTAATTGAAATATTCCAATAAAGTCCTCTCCCACGCAAAATTGTTTTTTTTTTTTTTTCCTCTTTTCTCCCATTTCCTCAATAGATGTGAGGTGTCCCCTCACACTGTAATGCACTGTGTAGAAATACAAGAGTTTCATAAATAATATTTTCAATGGTGGTTTCTGAGCTTGCAGCCAGGTTTAAGTGAGTGAACAAACTTAGTTAGACATCAATTTTACCAATTTTACCCTATTCACCAACCTGCCTGTTGATCTCATTCTTCAAGCTATTCAAGATAATTGGCATCTTCTGGTAGAAAAGACCACTCTTCCTATGCAAGTTTTTTTGGAAATGATCGAACATTGCTGCTCAACTGGTTTCTTATTGAGAGATAATAAGTTTTTTAAACAGGACTTCGGTGTCGCGATGGGAAACCCACTTAGTCCCATAGCTGCCGACCTAGTGATGGCACGACTCTTATCGGTTACTCTCGACAACCTAAATTTTGAGATACCGTTTTTATTTTTGTATGTGGACGACATTCTTACCGCACTTCCCGAAAATAAAATTGATTTTATGGTTACCAAATTTAACACATTCCACCCTCGATTAACTTTCACAGTTGAAATGGAAGACTCTAATCACTCCATACCCTTTTTAGATACAAAAGTATCTAGAAACCAAGATGGAAGCTTAAGTACCATTTGGTACGCGAAACCTATGGCATCAAATAGGTTGATCCACTTCTCATCTTTCCACCCCTACAATCAAAAAATTAATGTATGTACAAATCTAATAAAAAGAATTTGCTTTTTAGATCAAATGGAGTAACCGAGGAAAACAAAACAAAAATCCATGAAATTCTCAAAAAGAATGGTTACCCTAAAAAATTAACCAACAAGCTAATCACCAATCAACGACTATGGAACAACAATGAACAGGAAACGTCCAGAAGTGCTTCTGCGATACAGAATATCGCATCATTTGACTACAACGTCCCTAACCAACCTCAAAAATTATGCGTACTTCCGTACTACAGGAATGTCAGTGAGAACATAAAACGAACGATAAAACAAAAATACCCAAACACACTAGTAGCCTTTAAAAATACATTCCCCCTCAGTCGATTATACACAAAGTTAAAAGACCCCATCCCCAAAAAGTATAATAGCAACATTTGCTACCAAATTTCTTGTGAAACCGATGGGTGTAAGGGGACATACTACGGAGAGTCGCGACAATATTTTAAAAACAGATTATACCAACACGAATATGCCTCAAGGAATAAAAAAGAAAATGATAGCGCTTTAGCATATCATGCTGTACACTACGACCACAACTTTGATTTTGAAAATGCTAAAATAATGAAAAAAGAAAGCAATTCCTCAAAAGGAAATTTTATGAATCCGTTTTATACAAAGAGATGAAAATTCGATAAATTTCAAACGTGACTGCAAAAACATCAACAATTGTTATTGGGATCTATTACACCTTAAAGACGGAGGGCTACGTCACGATCCACGTCACATTGGTACATCACCTACATAACCATAACTCACATACTCCCTCCCAGTTTTCCGGCTTCTCATTTTTCAAGTCACGCCTGGCTACCACACCACGCTAAAGAAGATTTTAAAAATTGTTACATCCACTAACGTCAAGAAAATCAAGTAACTATTCCATTAAATGATCATAGATTACATTGAAAATATGTTTTCTCCAGGTAATTGAAACGAAAAGAGATACTAAAATCGAATGAGAAGAAAATACAGCCACACTCTCGATCTCTTTCCATTCTCGGCTAGGTCTGAACTCTTTTTACTCGTCTTTGAACGTGATCTTGGAAACAAATTCCTTCTTCAATATTGTCTAGCCGAGACAAAAACAATCTTCTTGATCACTCGTCCCACCCGTTTACCCCTTTTGTGGGAACTTTCCTTTTTAACCTAAACATCATTAAAAAGGTAAAAACTGATCAATCGTTGTATTATGTCACCTAATTTTTACATGTCATAGATTCAAGAACAAAGAAAAACTGCAGAGGTGACAAGATATTATTATTTTTTAGACACGAACCAACTTATATCATGTGATATCAAGATAGTATTGTAAGTTTAAGTAACTCATGTACTAAATTTGTTAAAAAATTCCATACTGTATAGCTTCGCCCTGATGATGAAGGAAATTCCTTCGAAACGCGTCGGCTTGAATAAAATTGATGTCTAACTAAGTTTGTTCACTCACTTAAACCTGGCTGCAAGCTCAGAAACCACCATTGTGATTATCAACAGCCACCACCTCAACCGTTAAAATAATATTTTACAATTGTACAAAAGTTACAAGTTACAGGTTGGTTCTACAAGTGAGGTTATGTGTGCTGTTACCGTTAATCTTATCTCACAGTTTTCGCGCTATCAACAGTGATTGTTGTCGTCTAGTTTTCTTTAAATCATGACGAAAATTAAAACTGAATTGAAGTTAGAAGTTTTAAAATTGATTCGCGATAAAAGAGACGTAGTTATGGGTGCCTTTTCATCGAATTTGACGAAAGAGGACAAAAAACGTGTGTGGGCGGAAATACACGCTAAAGCAACCACCTTCGGTTTGGTGCCCTCGACAAAAGATGCCAGTTATACAAGGGACACCTTTTGGCAGAACATAAAAAGAATTGAAATTTAATGTGATAGAGTTCTAAGTCGAATTTTCTCTATCGTTACTGGTTTTTCTTAATGTTACTTGAAGTCCTTAAATTTTAATATTTATAATTATAATCTTTAACACTCTCAGCGCGGCAAGCCCAACTGGCAAATCTCACCCTGGGGCGGGAAAATTTTTTTCGTCAAACTACTTAATTACCTCCAAAAACATTAATAATGAAGTATAAAATTAATTTGGCATGTTAATTATGCCAAAATAAGGCTTAATTGTCCCTCACAAAAGATCAGATTTGTAGGCAATCCCGCAATGTTTTTCCCCTTCTCATACCATTTGGAACTGTTACTAGGATCAACTTCTCTTAGTGGTCAACCTACTACTTTTAGCCATTAGCTTAATTTTTTTTTTTTTATATTATTACATTTGCTCGTTATATATTTTCGTGTGGATACATTTTCACGGGTGCGAAGTATTTATGGTACCTACTCAAATTATTCAAAATTGCTTTTCTGATGACAAATAATAAAAATTAAGTCACTAGCCATTTGTAACGGCTTGGGATTCCCGAAAAAACCGTTGGGATTAGAAAGGAAACTTTAGTTAATTTAACGATTTTTTGTCAAAACTTAATACGTAAGTAGGTAAAGATTATCTCAAATCCGGTGAAATGACCTGGAGGGAAAAACCGTTAAAAAAATTTTTTATAGAAAAAAAAAACAGCGCGGATCTCTACCATAATGAAAAGTATTTGAAAATAGGTATTTAATGCTGTTTTAGAAAAATTGGGTAAGTAGTTATTTATTTTTTCTAAGTGCAAAACTAAAATAATTAATAAAAGTGAATAATTTGAATAAAATCTACTAAAATAACTAAATGAATCTTCGGCCTTAATAAAGTTGGAAAAGGTAAAAAGTAACGAACTCTTGTTTTTAGAGTGAAACATAGAACGAACTGCTACCGTTCAAAGTTTTAGTTTCCGAATTCGCCACTGCTCTTGACCGCTCGGAAGTCTTTCCTTTTTTTTTAAATTATACTAAAAAAAATGATTTTAACTTATGATCGTTGTACCTAATAAATAATTTTGTGTTTAATTTAACTTAATAGAACAAAAAATTAATAAGTTTTTAAAGAAATTACCCGAAATTAATAGTAACAGGTCCCATTGTGAGAAGGAACGCTTTTGGTTTTTTCTACTCTTTTGGTCTAAAAGCTAAATAATATTAATAAAACGGCAAAAAGTTGTGATCATAAGTTAATTAATAGTTTAAAAAATTATTTTTAAAAACTTACAGTCAAAAAGTAGAAAAATAATCCAAAATTGAACTGAAAACGTCTCCGTGAAGTAGCTGGTTCAACTGTCTACTTTGAAAGTCAAAATCGAAATGAAGAAAAAGGTCTAGAGTCAAGCTAAGGCCGTATTTAGGTATAAAAACCCTTTAAGAATTAACGTATGTCAACGGTTGTGCGAAATTCACTGTTTTTAAGCATCGAAAATCGCTTTTTAAAAGACGCATGAACGGTCGATATATATCGACCAACGAATAGTCCGCCCAGGGAAAGGAACTTTCTACTCGATATATATCGACCCGCGCTGAGAGTGTTAAATAAGAATTGAAAAATCAAAAATGTGATATGGTTCTAAGTCAAATTTTTCTTTTTTTTTTCCTAACGTTACTTTCATTGTGATCATTCAAGACTATAAAACTTTTTTTTAAATATCGGAAATGATTTATTAGTTCGTTAAGTCTTCTGATGGCATTTGTTGAAGGTTCATCTTCTTCATCTTGATCCTGATTTATTCTTATCCCTTCTTCTTCTCCTTCATCTTCTGACTCATACACTTCTTCTGCAGTGCCCTTTCGTAGAATGTTGCAGAGAGTGGTGCAGCATTTAAATATTTCCGATGCCATCACCGGTTGTAGCCTCATGTGGTTCAGGCATGGAAAATTTTCTTTAAGAATGCCAAGAGCATCTAACCAATCTCCGCGTAGATTTATGGCTCCTATTGAAAGCTCTTACTGCTCTGTCCTCTTAATTTCTCCCGGTTGGGGTTATGAGCCATTCTAACAAAGGGTACCCTGAATCTCCCAAAATTATAGAATTGGGAGCCAGGCGGTATCCTTCCGGAGGAGAGGATCAAAATTTTAACAAAAAAAAACCACCGGCCGATTCAAAAAAGTTCAAAAACAAAAAAACAACAACGACAAAGTTCATGAATCGTAAAATTTTTCACAAAGTACTCCAAAAAATCCTAAAAACTCCAAGACAAAGATCACTTTCGAAATTTTACAGGACAAATGAGATAAGTTAAAAAAACGCTTTTTTTACAGCTGTAGAATTTTAGCCTGTAGAAAAGCATCGAAAAATTCCTGTAGCATTGTACCTTTTATACTGTAATCCTATAAAAAACACTGGGCTTTACAAGTCTACAGTTGTTTTTATGAAACGCCTGTAAATTTTTGAAGCCTGTAAATTGTAACTATTTTCCTGTAAACTGTAACTTGAAGTTTTATGAAATAGGGCCCTGGTTCTCGGTACATTGAACAATGGAGAGTGTCTTAATGACCGGGCAGGCACTCTGAGGCACTACCCCTCAAGGATTAATAACATCAACTTAAAATATGAGCGCCAGAATTCTAAGGACTCTGATTCATATCGCTTTCTAACAATAAAAGTAAAGTGCTTAATACCAGACCGCTGAACCTTCCCCAGCTTCTCATACCATTGAGTATGGTACGGCGCCAAACAATACTAGCATAGTCAACTATGCTCTGAACATAAGCGAAAAAAAGAGAGCGAACAACCTTAATATTTTTAAAATCATGAGTAGACCTCCGCACAAAACCGACCATTCGATATGAACGAGAAACAACATCCTGAGCATGCTCAGCAAAGAACACTTCTCATCGAACACGACCCCAAGATCCTTAACAGTTTTAAGCCGGGGGATGGCATTACCATTACATTTATAATCAAACAAAATTGGAGACAAATTCCAATGAAAACTGATTATGCTGCACTTTGACGGTTCAATTCGTAAACCATTGTTCTCACACCAGCAAGAAAACAGTGCAAGGTCATTACTAAGTGCTGTACAATCGAAATGGAAGCAACCACATTAAAAACCTTCACATCATCAGCAAATGACAACATCCTGGACGACGAGCAACTAGCAAACGCATCATCAAAAAACAACAAAAACAACAAGGGACCCAGGTGGGACCCCTGGGGCACTCCCGAAGACACCAATATGTTGTCAGAAAGGACGCCCCGAAAAAGGACATTAGACGAACGATCTAGTAGATAGGAAGACAACCACTTAAGCATATTACCTTCAACACCAATTCCATTCAATTTATAAAGTAACCTAATATGATCGACCGAGTCGAATGCTTTTGATATACATATCGGTATAAATGGTGTCAATCTGTTTCCCCATTTCCAAATTTTTTATGACGAATTCACGGTACAACAAAAGGTTTGTTGACGTTGATCGACCCGGAACAAACCCATGTGGTTATAACTTATAACTAATATATTTTTAGAAAATGACTAGACATGCAATCCGTAATTATGGATTCAAAAACCTTAGGGATGGCAGAAAGCTTCGAGATCGGACGGTAGTTCCCAATTTGAGATCTGTCACCCTTCTTATGGACCGGAATGATATGACTAATTTTATATGTCAGGTACTATGCATTCAGAGAAAGATTTATTAAATAATATCGATAAAGGCCTCGAAAGATTGCCAGCACAGTTTTTTAATACCACCCCAGGAACATTATCAGGACCTGGGGAATGATTGGAAACTAAACCTAACAACTTATGTAATATCACAGACTCATCAAAATCACAGGAAGAAAGTACATCACAAATTTAGGAACAAAGTTATCACAAGGGTTTGACATCGGTGAAGAAAAATAGGATTGAAACATCACTGAAAAGGCATTAGAAGTCTCGAGATCATCAGAAAGTACACGATTCGACAAATCATACATAAAGCGAGGATAACCATCTAATCTCTTTTTCGAGTCCATGAAATTCCAAATATAATTAATATTACTTTCAATTATATTTTCAGTTGATGTAATACCTATCGTAATCACTCTTTATTCCAGATTTAGCCTCAGATCGTAACAAAGAATATTCATTATATTGACTGGGATGTTTATGTATCTTAAAAGCGTAGTAAGCCCTGTTTTTCCGATTGATTAAATTAATCGTGGCAGAGGAATACCATGAAGGGAACCTATTACTTGCCACCACTTTTTTAACAGGGACACATTCTTCAACAGTCTGAACATTACTGAGTAAAATAAGTTGATCGCATCGTCCAATGTACAGTTCACAAGGAAATCCCAGTTAATGGATGACAAATGCTGGTTCAATAAAACAAAGTTGGCCTTATAGAAGTTATATTTTTTACCGGAATGCAAATTCCGAAAAGACTTAACCGGAGCCTTAAATTCACAGCTAAGTGATAATGATGGATGGTAATCATCCTCAGGAACAAAAGGCAAAAAATCCCTGGAAACAGTAGTAGATACTATATTACAAAAAACATAATCGAGGATCCTATCATACTTATTCTTTACCGTGGATGCTCTGCTGACTCCTCACTAGCATCATAGGGTTGTAGCTTTGCTACGCGAACCGTCCTGCTCCTTTTCACGCTCATCTTCGTGTTGCTCGTCGACTTGCATTGATTCGCCATCTCCTACGGCGCGGCGTCGTATTGGTTCTTTCTGATCGGTTCCCAGTGGTATCGTATGTTGCGATTTTAATCCACTAGCGTTTCCCGTCATCTGAGGGACTGTCCTTTCGTCCATCACATCCATAATCCGTCATTGCTCTCATCGTACTTAGAGCGTTCTTATGACTCGTGCAGCTGGCCGACCCTGCAATGTGCTTGAAATCGTAATTGAACTTCTTACAGTTGGCACAGGCAGTCTTTGTTCTGTCTCCACACTGGCGAGTATCATGGGCGCCGGCACAAAACCCGCAAGTTAGGTTTCCCGCATACCACGCTTTAGCGACATGTCCATACAACTGACACCGGTAGCTCTTAAACGTAGCACCCCACGTAACTGAACTCAAGCTTTTCGTTCTTCCAAACTTCGCTAGGCTCCTTGTGCATGAGTCTTTTATGTGCCGATCCATGTTGAACCTAGTGCCAATCACTACACCTAAGTATTTAGGTTCGGGTCATGCTTAATCGTTTTTACCTCAGAGTTTTATGACAGGTGGGCTACGCATGTTCAGTTTTCCCTTTAGTAAGCACATCACTGTTTTTTCAGCCACTTCTAACCGGACCAAGTTGCAAAACCTTATTACGGCTGCGACGGCTTGAGCACCCAGGCGTTCTATCTCAGCTTTTGTTCTTCCATGAAGAAGGACGGCAAGATCGTCTACATACGAAGGGAGAGATGCCCTCGTCTGTCTGCCCTAGAGTTTGTAGGATTCCGTCGAACAGTCCTAAGTAAGGGCCTAAGACGAAGCCTTGCGGGCAGCCCATTGTTACTTTTCGTACACATTCTTCACTCTATTCCTCTAGATACGCTCTAGATACAAGGAATAACGAATAAGTTTTTTTTTTTTTTTTTTTTTTTTTATTTATCTGCTTCCATTTTTGATTGCAGATGTTTTGATGATACAAAATTACAGATATTGCATTAATTTTGAGTTAATTCATGAATTATACACACGTTTAGTCTCTTGATTATTGCTTGAATGAACGTCACGAATTTGTCCAGAACTGTGTAACCAGCAACGTTTTCGGAGTGCACCGGCCACCGCACTCCCGCCAAATCACCGCCCGCATTAATGGTAGCCTTTCAGCTTCTAGCTCCTGGCAGTCGTCCATCAAGTGCTGCCACGTTTGTGGCACCGGAAAATTGCAAATATCGCAGCTGTCGTCTTCTATTAATTTGAACCTCTTTAAGTATTCTTTCGCTTTCCCATGGCCGGTCAGGACTTGGGTGAGCTCAAAGCCTATTGGAGATTATTGATCTTCTTGACCGCACTGATGGGAAAATTCCTTCGTCCGCGATCCATTCTTGGACTGGCCCATCGTTTCCCATTCTCGGTGTAATTCTTCTTTTAATTTTATTTTGACGTAAGAAGCCGGTATTCTGTAGTACGCAGTCGTGGCATTTTCTTCAAGGGCACTTTTTTAGCTCCTCGTCAGCCTTTTCGTTTCCTTACACCTGCATGTGCTTTTACCCATCTTAAGTTTACAGTCCTTTTAACTTTCCAGGTCTTCAGTTTTTTGTATGTTCTGATTATTTCATTGTCCTTTCCTTTTTAATTCTTTTATTGAGACCTCACTGTCAGTCCAGATGGTGACTCCTTGAACTTGTTCATCTTTGAGGTTTTCCCACCACTAAGGGCTTCGTGATTGCAAATAGCTCAGCTTGGTTATTTGAGCACCATGGTTTAATTTAATCCTTAATAAAGGTCGGGTGCTGAAGTCCTCTTCCAAAAACGCGACTATTGCGCAGCCAACGTTTTCTGCTATCCTACTGCCGTCGGTGTAAATGTTTAGATAGTCGTATTACATTTTTCATATCGGGTGCTGCTGAGGGATGGAGCCATTTCGAGTAGTGTACGATTTTTTCCACCGGGTATTCAGGACTTGCAATAGGAGCTATTCGTGCTGTATTGTATAGCATATAGAAGTCGGCCTTTTTCCGAAGATACAGGTCGATGGGTGGGTAACCTGATACGATGCATGCAGCTTCGTAGGAAATCGTGCGGTATCCTTTATTATTCTCAGAAGCATGAGTCGTTGTATTCTCCTAAGGAGTTTGTTTGAGTTTCGTGACGGCCTCGATCCAAATTGGTGCTGCGTAAGTCATGATTGGCAGTATTGCTCCTTTATATATAATTTCCAGGGCCTCCTTTTGAGGCCCAATAAACCTTTGCAGACCGAAAGCATGTTTATCAACTGGCCGTCCGTTGCAAACCATTTGGATATGTTTTTCCATGACAGTTTACGATCTAATATGACTCCCAGGTATTTCATTGAGTCCTTTTCTATTAATTTTCATTTCCTAGAAATATTCGAAGATCGCTTTTACGCTTCCGTTTAGTCACTGTAATACTTGAGATTTCTTGAATTGAAAATTATTTTATTTAATTTCGCCCACTTTTCAATTTCTGAGAGGTTCTGTTTGCTGCTATTTGCAAAAGTGCTCATCTTCATGCCTAACGATCATTAGGAGGTGTCGGCGAAAGCGACTAGTTTAACGTCATCTTCTTGTCGAAATTTAGTTTTAGAACGCTATCATAGAGGATGTTCCAATATCCGGGCGCTACACGAACCTTGCGGGCATCCCATTTCTATTTTCCTGTCGTAGGCGCTGTTCATCGTTTTGTAAGAAGCGTGTCGGTCTGCGAAATAGTTTCGGGTTAAGAGAAAAAGGTTCCGTGGGCATTTATTCCTATGTAGTTGACTGATATCGAAGGCCACCATGCGGCATCGAATGCTCCCTGTACGTCTAAAGACACCAGTAACGATCTTTTCCCGCTGAACTTCCCTCTTCAAATAGTTTTGACGGCT
>JACGAQ010002980.1:0-34477 GCA_014119065.1 Orius insidiosus | reverse complement strand
GCAGCTGGGTCAAAGGGAAGTTATTGTCATACCCTAAATGGACGGTTTTCGGAAAGAACCTGTTGATTTTTAACTTAATCGCCGATTATAGAAGAAAACGGCTTGTTAAGATCAATCTGAACTTTCGAGATTGTCGTTTCAATTGAGTCATTTTCTTAAGACAATTAAAATTTTTGACTCGATTTTTAACTTAATTGTTGATTGAAGATGATAACGGCTTGTTAAGATACATTTATCATTTTCCTTCAAGATCATAGTTTGATAAGAGCCTTTCCGTCAAGAAAAAACCATTTTGACTTGGTTTTCAAGTTAATCGTGGATTATACAATAAGATAACGTCTAGTTAAGTTAAAATTGAATGTTTTTCTTCAAGAAAATAGTTTGATGAGAGCCTTTTAAATTTTTGACTTAACTTAATCGTTGATTATATATAAGATAACGGCTTGTCAAGGTTAAATTGAACGTTTTTCTTCAAGAAGACGGTCTACCTGTTGATTTTTTACTTAATCGCTGATTATAGAAGAAAACGGCTTGTTAAGATCAATTTGAACTTTCGAGATTATCGTTTCAATTGAGTCATTTTCTCAAGAAAATCGAAATTTTTGGCTCGATTTTTAACTTAATAAATCTATTCTCCACAACCATATCCTTTTAGACACTGCTCTTAATACTATTCGCTACTGGTGTCAGCGGATCCTTTTTCGGTAGAAAAAAGAGGAACATCGGCCTATTAAAGAACTAACTTTAAAAATCTATTACCTAACTATTTCCCTTTAGAAACCATTCTTAACGCATACCTTAAAAATGAAGTATCCAGTGTTGCCCAAACGTACTTCACGTAACTGGTGGCAGCGGACCTGTTTTTTGAAATCCCCCAGTGACAATTTTAAAATTTTATTTCCAGGCTGAAAGTCATTAAGGATTATTTTTTAGGGTAAAAAGCGATCAAAGTAACTTGTTTAATATGATACCCTTGTCAAAAATAATTTCTCTCATTAGAATCTGATGAAAGATTAAAGAAAAAAAAGTTTAAAAAAGAGATAAGAAAAATGTTGTACGGTATAATGTCTTGTCAATAGCATTAATCGGACCACCTAAGTGGATTATCGATGCGACTCTAACAACATTTAATTATCGATTAAGTGGCATAATATCTTAAAAGGGTGATTTAAAAAAAAGCGGAGTAAAAAAAACACAGTTTACTACTCTAGACTTTTAATGGTTTCTTCCTTTTTGTTTCTAAATATACGCCGCCATCCCTTGCAAGATTAATCATCGTTTAAAACTTGACAAGGCCCTTATGTCGCGATGAATTATGTACGACCGTAATTAACACGTTTTTAATGAGCTCTGATAGACACAAAGTGACCGCACTTCTGGATTTTCATTATTAAAATTTTTTTTACTCGCACTTAATTAAAGGTCTTTTGTTTAAAAACGAGCGATTATCTTAAAAAGGTCAAAATTTGTAAAAAAAAGAGTGGTTCCTAAAAAGAAATTTTTATCGAGATTCGTTTTATGATGTTAGTTTCTTTAAACGGCCGATAGAAAGCGTTGAACGTTGGTTTTCTATTAAAAAAATATTTCCTAGAAGTCTTACGTATTCTAATTTACGTTAAGATGTAATGGTAGCGCAATAACAGTTAGAGGAAGCTATTATCTTTTCAATGACTCAACTCTATCTGCCTTTATACGTTTTATAGACCAGTGAGAACGTGGGATTTGAAATCTTTATGTTTTTAGATTTAAATAATTTAAATTTCCATTGTTCGAAAAGCCCTTTTGAATATTTCCCCAATAAAAACTGGTCGGAATTCCAATAATGAGAATTCCACGAATAATTAAAAGGTATAGTTCAATATTTTTTTTTAAAAAATTATTTCTGAAAGGGGTGGTTTTCATTTGGTGGTAGCACGCCAGCACGAAAGTTTCGTCGGACCCCTTCACCCCGGCGTCGGACTATTCATCAGAAAATGTGCGTGATCCCGGATCGGTTATCATAACGGGAGAAACGTTTGAGAAACGTAATCGATACAAATCCTGTCACTTATTTCGGCCTATTCACAACTTCTCGAAAAGTGAAGATTTAGAGCTTTCTTCAAAAATGTTTTTCCTCGATTTTTAACTTAATCGGCGATTATCTATAGAAGATAGCGGCTTTTTGAATTTTTTCTTCAAGAAAATAAATTTTTGACTTGTTTTTTTACTAAGGCTACTGCCGGAGCATTTGTTTCAAAAAAACAAGAGATCACATAACTTTCGCCCCTAAAATTTCCTATATTTGAGCACTAAAAAATGGTCGGAAAATTTTTTAACTAAAGCTCTTTCTCGTTATTTTGGAATTGTCTAGGCGGTGTTGGGAGCAGTTTTTCCGAAAAAATTTTCCTTTGGAAAATGGAAAACTTGGTTTTCGACAAAAACATTTTTTCCAAAAACCCGCTGCGCGTTTTGTAGGTTTTGACAGCTCTTTTCAAAAACATATTATACAGGGTGTCCGGAAACACATGGCAAGCGTCTGGGAGAGCGTTAAAAAGTGGTTTTACGAAAAAAGTTAAATGTAAACCCCCTTAATTTAAATCAAGAATTGATGGTGTAGTTTAAATCCGCCTGGATATACAGGGTGTCCCAGACAACCTAACTTCGTTATTTCAAATAAGAACCCCTATTTTTTATTTCAGATTCGTAATCTACGCAAAATTTCAAGTAGATTTGAGTACTCATATGACAATTTCGGACAACTTTTAAAAAATGTCAAATTTTAGCGTTTTTTGCGCTAAAATCCGTTAAAATGACCTAGGAGACTCGTTTTTTTTTTAATTCCACTTATTTTTTCCCGAAGAATCCAACTGTCTCAAATTTGAGCATCTTCGCATTCTGCATCTCGAGATTTCGTCGCTAATGGCCTTTTTTCAAGTTTAACTCCAAATTCCCATACTTCAAAAATGGAAATTAGCGATTGTTGACGGAATTTTAATTTTTGATGCATAAACACAAAAGACGCTGTAGCTCTTTCAAAATTTGTGGTCCGAAAGAAAAATTCCTTTCAACAGTGCTAATTTTCATTTCTGAACTAAAAATTTGGGTTCTAACTTGAAAAAAGGCCATTAGCGACGAAATCTCGAGATGCAGAATGCGAAGATGCTCAAATTTGAGACAGTTGGATTCTTCGGGAAAAAAATAAGTGGAATTAAAAAAAAAACGAGTCTCCTAGGTCAATTTTAACGGATTTTAGCGCAAAAACGCTAAAATTTGACATTTTTTAAAAGTTGTCCGAAATTGTCATATGAGTACTCTAATCTACTTGAAATTTTGCGTAGATTACGAATCTGAAATAAAAAATAGGGGTTCTTATTTGAAATAACGAAGTTAGGTTGTGTCTGGGACACCCTGTATATCCAGGCGGATTTTAAACTACACCATCAAATTCTTGATTTAAATTAAGGGGGTTTACATTTAACTTTTTTTCGTAAAACCACTTTTTAACGCTCTCCCAGACGCTTGCCATGTGTTTCCGGACACCCTGTATAAGAAAATCCGCTGAATAGTTGCGTCGTAATCCTTTTACAAAGATTTGAAATACCTGGGGTGAAAGAAACTATCCCTGGTATAAAAGATAACGGCATGACTAATCGAACGTTGAAGACACTCTTTTTATATTAGCTTGTTCCAACCGCAGTTTGAAACTCCTGGAGCGTGCGCAGAAGTATTGCACGTCAAATATGACGGACTAAAGATTAGAATGACATCATTTTTGCGCATGCTCCAGGGGTTTCTAACCAGTTTCTTGTTGGAACGAATTTGATTCTGTTTTGAATTCGGTTAAGTAGAAGGCTGAAAAATGAGATGTATATACGTGAAAAAGTAAAGTATCCCCTAAATTAAGTTGACAAGAGGGAGGGTTCTTTCGTCCCTAATTTAGAAGATACCGACTGCACTTTTATGAGTCCTCCCTCGTTTTTAAAACCTTCTCAAAAGGAAATGAAACCCTCTTGGTATAAATTAAAAAAAGATTTTTTTTATCTCTTTTTTTTCTAGTAGCGAAGTTTTGCGTCCCTCGTCACGTCTGGGCCTTCGTCAATTCATGGCACAAGGCCACTTACACGGCAATACAAACCCCGCACTCTTCTATTTTCTCACATTCTACCCACCTACAAAAAAGAGGAGTTTACACAACTACACTACAAAATAGGGGAAAGCTTATCCCTCAGGAAATTAATCTCTCCCTTTTCAGCAGCAGGTGTTTTTCTTATACAATCAATCTTGGAGATAAAAATTTTTTACGTTTTTTTTTCTACGTGAGTTTAACGAGATAATACCGTAGCGTGGTATTATACGTGTTTAACCAAGTAAACGAGGCTAAGAGAACAGAGGCGGTGGCTTATGTAATTTCACCCGCTAAGACAATTGTGATTAACCGTCTGATTGCCTTCTAAACTGTAAAACCCTCCTTTTGTAATCTCTTAACAGAAAATTCAACGTTGAAAACTTTAAATCAACTGGATTAATTTTGAATGGTTAAATAAACAAAATTTGTTTTCAGTTCACATTTATTAGATTTAACGAAAAAAGGTTCTTATCAACAGTTCACGTGCGGTACAAGTTCGAAAAACCCCCGAAAGTCTGAAGGGGGTTGCCTAGAGTGCGTGCTAGGCAAAAAAGGCGGGTTTGTCTCAAATTACAAAAACAAAACAAAAAGTATATAATTCTAAACATACCGCCCGCCTTGAAAGAGGATCTTTCAACGTCTCTAAATGATTTAAGTACAAACAACAAGTGCCTACCGGTAAATTCACTACATACATTATCAAAAAAAAATATCTAAAAATTCACACTAAGGATGTATCCAAATAAAAAGGAACAAAAACCAAATAAAAAATAAAGTAAAATAAATAATTAGTCATTCTTGTTGGTGGAATTACTGGATGAGTCGATAGGCAGGGCGCAAACCTTGGCCACCGGCCGTAGAATGGTGCCTTTTGAAACGAGGATGGATACTACTCGTGTTGTCCCGTCTCTACCGGGATGAACGTCTACAATCCGTCCAAGTGGCCATTGAAGCGGAGGTGTGTTTTCATCCTTCACTAATACTAACATGCCAGGTTGAAGATTTTTTGCCTTCTGAAACCACTTTTGGCGTCCCTGCAACTGGTTTAAGTATTCAACGTGCCATCTACGCCAAAAATGCTGCACCATCTGCTGCAACATATGGAATCGACGAAGCCGGTTGACCTTGACATCTTTCACATCGAGTTGTGGTAGAGCCAATAAGGAGTCTCCAATTAGGAAATGGCCGGGTGTTAAAGGAGTGAGGTCATTGGGATCATTTGACAAAGGGGATAAAGGACGGGAATTCAAGCAAGCCTCGATTTGTGCCAGAACTGTGTATAGTTCCTCGAACGTTAACCTGGTTTCGCCAACAACCCGTTTCAAGTGATGCTTCGCTGATTTTACTGCACTCTCCCACAGTCCACCGAAATGTGGCGCATGTGGTGGAATAAAATGCCATGACACTTGGTGCAAGGAGCAAAATTCAGTCACATCATTTTTAAACTGACCGTCTAAAAAGGCCATCATCTCATCCATGTCGTTCTTTGCTCCGACAAAGTTAAGTCCATTGTCTGAATAGATTTCCTTACAGAGGCCTCGCCTGGATATGAAGCGTTTTAGACAATTCAAAAATGCCTCTGTTGACAAGTCGACAGCAAGTTCAATGTGAACCGCCTTTGTTGTGAAGCATATAAAAATGCATAAGTATGCCTTCAAAGATACACGAGCGCGACTTCGTTCCTTTATAAAAATAGGACCTGCGTAGTCCACTCCACTCGTGTGAAATGCACGCAATGGAGTTAAACGTGATGCGGGAAGATTTCCCATTAAATGCGATGATGGTATTGGCTTAGCTCTGAAACATGGGATGCATTCTCGGATTATTTTTTTGTTATATTCTTGCTGGAAAGAGGCCAATAACGCTTTCGCAAAGACGCTATAACTGATTGACATCCTGCATGTAACAATCGTTGATGTTCGTATTTATAAGCAAATGAGTTAAGTGATGATGAGCGCCGAGAATGATTGGATGCTTTTGATCAAAGGAAATGTTGGCGTTCTCTAACCGGCCCCCAACTCGAAGTAGTCCTTGAGAATCAAGAAAGGGGTTTAACTGAATCAACTGACTGGATCGTGAAACATCTTTTCCGTTTTTTAAGGCTGAGATTTCATTCGGAAATGCATCAGCTTGCGCGCGTTGCAGAAGTTGGTTTAAAGCGTGGTTTAGTTCTTGAGTGCTCAAGAAAATCGTTTGGTCCTTATTCGAGGGACTCAAATGAGTTCTTTTCCTCATCGAAATCTTACAGTTTTGGATAAATCTTCGAATATATCCGATGGTTCGGATCATGCGGGTAAACGATGAGAATCTTTTGAATATGCACTCACAGTGCTCGGGTTCGACGAGGTCAGCACTCCTTTCTGCTCCGACAAAGAAAGAGGTTCTCCTTTCTGGTGCCTCGTCCATTTCCCAGGTGGACGTTCCCAGGTGCGTGGGGAGCAAGATATGGGGAGTTATTAGCCAATCAGGTCCGTGCCACCAGAGACTGGAGTCACGGAGTTCCTTTGCCGTCGTTCCCCTGGAAAGGATGTCAGCAGGGTTCTTTTCTGACACCACATGACTCCAATTACCATTCGTGAGTTCCTGGATTTCTCCGACACGGTTGGCAACGAAAGTTTTCCAATTATGTGAAGGTGCTTTGATCCATGCTAAAACTACCATAGAGTCGGTCCAGTAATACCATTCGTTTTGGGTAGTGTTCCATGATAATTGAACTTTATGTGCAAGTTGAGCTAACAGTAAAGCGCCAAGGAGTTCCAACCTCGGTATGGTCATGGCCTTCAATGGGGCAACTCTAGATTTTGCACACAATAAGTTCGAGCTCCGAATGCCCTCTTCAGAGATAGAGCACACATAGATAGATGCTCCGTATGCTTTCTCTGAGGCATCACAGAAACCGTGATATTCCAATTTTGCATTCTTTTCTCTGATCACACATCGCTCAACTCCCAATTGACCGATGTTCACGATTTCCTGGTGTACGTGTTCCCAAGCCGAGTGTAGTTCCTGAGGCAGCGACTCATCCCATCCCATATTTAGAGTCCATAATCTTTGCATAATGATTTTTGCAGGTACAATGACAGGGCCAACAAGACCCAGGGGATCAAAAACTTGCGCGATCACGGAAATTACCTCCCTCTTTGTGATTCTTCGTGAACTGAATGGTTGTATACGATATTTGAGGGAATCTGTACTAGGATCCCAGATAAGTCCCAATGTTTTGGGATCCTTATCTCCATAAATGCAGATATTATTTTCGGCAGACCCTTCAACCACAGCCAGGGGTTCATTCGACGCCCATTTGTGTAGTGAAAATCCAAATTCTGCAAGTATTCTTGTTAGGTCAATTTTCAGCCTCTTAGCCTCCTCTAAGGAGTCAACACCAACCAGCAAGTCATCAACGTAAAAATTGTTAAGCAATACCTCACTAACATGAGGAGAAGTTTCCTTGCACATAGTTGCAATTCGACGCAAGCAACTGATTGCTAGATCTGGCGCCGATCCTGTGCCATATGTGACTGTCGACAATGCCATAATTCTGATGTTCTTAGATGGGTCATCTCGCCAGTATATCAATTGCATCATCCGTTGTTCTTCTTTCACTAGGATTTGTCGGTACATTTTCCTTATATCCGCCGATAATAAAATGGGATGCCTTCGCGACGATAGGAGAATTGAAATCAGATCCCGTTGATCAGGTGTCCTTATAAACTGCACGTCGTTCAAAGACAAACCCGTACTCGTCTTGGCCGAACCATTGAACACCACCCGTAATTTTGTGGTGGTGCTGTCCTGTTTAAAAACTGCATGATGAGGAATAAAGTAATGATGTTTTGAATAGTCTAAATTGGAAACTTCAACCATATGTCCTAAATCTTCATACTCCTTCATGAACTGTACATATTGCCTCTTGAGTTCTGAATTTCTTGTTAGTTTCCTTTCTAATGATAAAAATTGTCGGTATGCTGAGTCCTTGGAATCACCTAATGCAGACAATAATTCGATCTTAAAGGGAATGCTGACAATAAAGCGCCCAGTTTCATCTCGTGTAGTAGTTTCTTGAAAATGTTGGTAAGCAAAGTCGGCTTTGACAGTGGCGGCATTAACTGGAGCGTGACAGTTTTCGATAGCCCAGAATTTTTCCAGTTGACTATCCAGTTCTTTGTTGCGAATAACATTGCATCTTAATGAGTTCCCTTGCTCATGCGGGATCACAACTCGTCCAGCCACAATCCATCCAAGAACGGTTTTCTGGAACAGCGGCTGATCATCACGCAACCTTATTTGTCCAACACACAGTAACTCATAGAAAAGCGCAGTTCCAATGAGCATATCGACAGGACGCGACTTGAAGAAATCCGGATCCGCCAATTGAATGGATTTTGGAAGTTCAATAGAGTCCGTTTGTAGTCGAGAAGAGGGGACCTGATCATCAATCCGATCGACTAACAAACATGTTATAGTTTTGGAAAATTCGGTTGTGCAAGATCGCACCTTCACGACCACCCCTGATTGAATACTTTCACTTGCCTGTCCTATTCCAGCCAATACTGCGCTGATTTTTAACCTTGAAAGGTTAAGTTTCTCGCAAAACGAATAGGTCATTAAGTGCGCTTGGGAACAAGAGTCCAGAAGAGCTCGACATTCATGGGCGTTTCCGCGACTGTCATACACAAGAACGATTGCTGTGCCTAACATAGTATGTTCTGAGGAAGTGGATTGTACTCTAAAATTTTTTAGTTGCAGTTCATCGGTGTTGGTCGCTGTACTAGTCGGAGATGTATTTTCTGGAAGTGACACAGGCGCCCCCAAATGCAATAAAGTATTGTGCTTTTTTCCACAAATACGGCATGGGCCCAGTTTGCAACCCATATTACGATGCCCAGGATACAGACAATTAAAACACAATTTCCATTCCCGAGCCTTATCCACCCGCGATGTTGGAGGGAGGGCTTTAAATTCGTTGCAAGCGTACAATGGATGGCCCTCACTGCATAATGGACAAATTTTAGCAACTTCAAAATATGTTTTAATTTGACTCTTGGTATGTTTGGCTGTTGGTGCGGTGGTTTTTTCCAGAAATTTGCACCGTTTTTCTAGAAACTGAAGCATTTGCCCATACGTCGCCTTGACCGACTTAGTAGCTAGTTCCTTTTCCCATTCATCTTTTGTTATTGGATCTAGTTTCGTAGCCAATAGGTAAACGAGCAGTGTGTCCCATCGCTCCGTCGGCTCCTTCAGTGACTTTAACGCAGCCAAATGATTGTCAAAAGTATCGATTAAAAATCTCAAATCATCTTGAGTAGCGTTGTTCAGCTTAGAAATTTCAAACAAACCAGAAACATGATGAAATATGAGAGTGTTTGTGTCTTCATACCGATCAGAGATCTTTTTCCACGCTGATTGATAATTATCTTCAGAAACGCCAAGAGACGCGATAACTCTCGCTGCTTTCCCCTCCAGTGCTTCATTCAAAAATGCAAATTTTTGGATGTTACTCAATTTAGGATTTTTATCAATAATGGCATTAAAGGTGTCTCTAAATTTAACCCAATTAGAATAATTGCCATCAAATTTAGGAATTTGCAACTTTGGCAAGTATGCGCCGACGTACGAGTCTTCCTCTTTTTGTTCGTTATCATGGACAGTCGAATATGTACTGACTAAATCGGCATTCCCTGCGTCCAGTAAAGTTCGTGTCTTCCCAATTGATCTGAAATACAACGCCTCAAATTGTCCACGTTCATCGAGTTCAGTATTTAGTTCTTCTTCTGTTTCACACAACTCCTCTATTTTTGTTTGTATTTCGTCATATCTGGATAATAAAGTCATTTTAGACTCCAAATTTACTCTCAAGGCGGCTAAATCACCGGATAGTTCCCCAGATTCCAATTGCCGGCTAAACCGCGTCAGTTGGCCTTTCAAAACTCCTCGCGTCCGTTTAAAACCTTCCATCTCTTATTCTATTAAAATCCCTAATTCTGGCACAAATCAAAACAGGAAGAATCAAATGGATAGAAAATGATAGAAGTGGAATAAGGATAGAGACTCACCAATTCGTGCACGAGATAGACGGCCGCCCGCCGTTTCACTGTTTACACCACGAATTTCAAGTTCACTGCACTGTACACGCGTATTATTTATTCCGGAATTTCAAATCCGGCTTTCCGGAGGACCATGGATTAATTTTGAATGGTTAAATAAACAAAATTTGTTTTCAGTACACATTTATTAGATTTAACGAAAAAAGGTTCTTATCAACAGTTCACGTGCGGTACAAGTTCGAAAAACCCCCGAAAGTCTGAAGGGGTTGCCTAGAGTGCGTGCTAGGCAAAAAGGCGGGTTTGTCTCAAATTACAAAAAACAAAACAAAAAGTATATAATTCTAAACACAAACTTAAAATGGCAGAAATAATGAAAATTATGTTGTTTTCTTAAATCGAGAACGCTTTTTATAGAGAGGTGGTTTAATGGCGAGGAATGAAAAATGAGGCGGAAGTTTACAAGTTGAAGTCGATATAGAAAAGTTAAGTTTTAAATTAATGTATTTTCTTTTCGCTTCGTTTTTTCCCTAATAAGTAATTTTATTTATTGTCTTGGGGGAAAAACATTTCTAGGATCCTCAGAAAATCATAACTGATTTTTAAACTGACTAGAGAAACCCCCAATGGAACTTATTGTTTAAAATCAAGATTTCAACTTCCTTAAGATTTGAAGGAATAAAATTGAAACTGATATAACAAGCCATAATCCACGATTAAGTAAAAAGTAAAGTCGAAAATCCCATTTTCTTGAAGAAAAGGCTCTCCTCGAACTAAGTTCTTGAAGAAAAACGTTCAATTTAACCTTAATAAGCCGTTATCTTATATATAATCAACGATTAAGTTAAGTCTAAATTTAAAAGGCTCTCATCGAACTATTTTCTTGAAGAAAAACATTCAATTTAAACCTTACAAAAGTTAACTTATAGTATAATCCATGATTAACTTGAAAACCAAGTCAAAAATGGTTTTTTCTTGACGGAAAAGCTCTTATAAAAGTATGATCTTGAAGGAAAATGATCATATTTATCTTAACAAGCCGTTATCATCCACAATCACAATTAAACTTTGGATATTATACAAATCTAAAAACCGCTGCCACCAGTTGTGACGTAATTGCGGGAAAATATCTTACTTTTAGTTTCTAAAGGAAAATTTTGATGGATTTTGGCATAGTTGAGAAAGTCTCCTGCTGGGCTAATATTTTGTTCCTACCTCCTCCCCCAATGGTAAAAAACAAGATATATTTGATTAAAGTATATCGCTGTTGAGACACTTGTATGTTACTCTCAAGAGGTTTAAGATTGATATCTTTTTTTGAAGATAAAGAGGGGAGAGAAAAAAAAGGAGATGAGACATTTCTGTCAACATCAGACATCTCTGGACCCTCTTTTCTGTTTAGTCCGTAAATTCCGAAACTTATTATCGTTTTGTGGGTGGGCTCAAAACGGGCTTAATTTGCAATTTGCCCCGGGAGTTATGAGACGCTCGAGATTTGACATGGTTTCTTGTTTCAATTAGAGACAAAGGGAAAATAACGGATGGGGATGAAGAAACTAATGATGGAGGACTAAAAACCCACCGAAGAAAAGAGGTTTCCTAGTTATTAAAACCCGCAAGACACCCCGAGGGCGGAAAACGCGATTAAGCTACTTAAAATCTCGTTAAGGCTGATTAATGCCGTAAACTCTCCTCGGCTTTGAGGTGAACACTAAAAATATTTTCATGAAAACCTCCATTTTCCGAGAGGTCTTCTGCGGTTTGTGACAAAGTTGGTAATTAAATTGTCCCAAGGGGGAGAGAGAAGTCTCCACTCCGGCGGAATCGGATTAGCAGATATACTGCAAAGGGTGCATCCGTCTCCCCGGAGACAAGCTCAGAAACAGTTGTGTCCGTAAACTTTATACCATCACTTTTTCTCACACATTGCTGATTAAAATCGACGGTTAGATAACAGGGATTTACTAGTTCAGGGAATCGTAATTTGCCCTTCCCGTATCCGACTCACCCAAGGTCATACGAGTCTCAGCTGAGTCGTATACGTGAACGACTCACTTCCCGACTCCGAGTAAACGTAAGGTTATATTTTAGGAAGGTTATTTTGTTATCTCGCTATTGTTTCGGGTTCGAAAATCAACTAGTTTCTCAACAGATTGGCCAAAATCGAAGAATAAAATTGATTTTGGAAGTTAAAATTGAAGAGCTATCAAGGAAACTTTAAATTGGCGGGAACGTTTTGGGGATATGTAATTTATATGTGCTGTTATAGTTAATCAGGAAAACCATGTTTCCAATTATGAATTTGCTCTAGTGAGAACATTGTGAACTAACTGAGTCAGAAAGCCTCCCTGAAACTGGGTTATAGGATTTTGAAAGTTAAAATTAAAGAACTATCAAGGAAACTTTATACGCTAAGTGAAAATTGGCGGGAACGTTTTGGGGGTAGGTAATTTCTATGTGCTGTTATAGTTAGTCAGATAAACCATGTTTCGATGAATTTGCTCTAGTGAGAACATTGTGAACTAACTGAGTCAGAACGACTCCCTGAAACTGGGTTATACAGCGAGAAGACCTTTCCCGTTTTGTGAGTCGTATACGATTCCCTGAAACTCTAATTCTCGATTTTAAAGAACATTTTTTTAAAGAATAGAAATCTTAATCTTAAGTTAATCACGTTAAAAGAAGCGAAGTTTCAATTAAGCTTAAATTTCATTTATAGAATCCTAATTAACTGATGATTATCTCGCTTTTAATTTTCTCCCCGATCTTAAACTTTGGAACCCTCTTTTTCGCAGAGGGGGTTGAAAAATTTAACGTAGGTTTAAAACATACTGGTTGTCCTTTTTTTTTCTCTCTTCATATTGATTACACCATTAAGTCCCTCTCACACGATTGGGCCTTTATTGCTTCCTCAAGTGGTAAGTCCTCCCCTTCGAAGATCTCTAGAAATGGGGGAAGAAGAAGAGGAAAAAAGAGTGAACTTTGTTTCTTTCAACTTTCAATTTGCCCGGAGGCTAAATCGGAGTCTGGGATTAATGTGAACGATTAGCGCCACAGCGGACACCCTTTGGCTTTTTCCTTCTTTTATGTCGCTTTCCATTAGCAAAAGCGGTAATTATTCAGTTATAAAGCGCCAGGATATAATTGTGAGTTATAAGACAGTGTCCGTTTATAAGAGCACCTGGGTTCTCCCATTACCTTCCCATTAACCTACCCTTTTAATTGTTATTTACTTCACCCAAAGATTTATCCACAGTTTTTCATTTTTCCCGCTTTCTCTCTCACCTAAATTCGGATTTAGGTGACGTTTTCTTCACCCTCGCCTTTTTTGAAATCGTAAAGGTGAAAAATAGTGCCGGAGGGAGTAGGAGAACGGGATTATCTAAATAATAACAGTCCCGGGTTGTATCCTGGGGAGCTTGGGAGGATTAGACTGAGATACAACCTGGATCTCGCCAAACTAGGGTTATAAAAACCCTGATTTTCCTCGCTTTTTATTTACCTCATCGCCTTTGATGTCTCTGTATCTAACCCATTTGCCCAATCTCGGCCTCCAGTACTCCAAAACGTACGCTTCTGCAAACTCCTGCCCTTGTCCGTTCCCGAACCTTCCTTGCGTCTCGGTCGCTGTGATGACGTGCACAGTATGCAGGTTGATTTCAAGCCATTCTTTCGGATCTGTCGTTATCTGATGCTTGGGGCACCAGGCGCCTCCGTGGCTCTCCTGCCTCACCCTGCAAGAATTCATACATTAACGAACAATTCAATTAAAGTCTATATTTTAAGTTAAACAGAGGTGGACAGTAAGGCAAATGTTTATTCTATTATTCGACCAACATAGGGGGAAGGGCCAAAATAAATTTAACCGCACGTTCTGTAAATATGAATGTTTTCTCTAAAAGCATACATAGCGGGAAAAAGGTAAAACTTAACCATTTTTTCCGTTCATTTTTTCAACTTCAAATTAAAACGTAGGTTTACTGTGAATGCCCTATGGTTTGCAGATTGAGTAGGGGCAGCCGAATGCAGAAAGCTCGGCCATCCATTTCTACCAATTGAATCTCCTGATGCAATTGAACATTCGTGCCGACCTTCAGCAGACTCTTGTACCAATAGAATCTCCTGATGCAATTGAACATTCGTACCGACCGTAAGCAGACTCTTGTACCAGTAGAATCTCCTGATGCCATTGAACATTCCTGCCGACCTTCAGCAGACTCTTGTACCAGTAGCATCTTCTGATGCCATTGAACATTCCTCCCGACCTTCAGCAGACTCTTGTACCAGTAGCATCTTCTGATGCCATTGAACATTCCTCCCGACCTTCAGCAGACTCTTGTACCAGTAGCATTGAACATTCCTGCCGACCTTCAGCAGACTCTTGGACCAGAAGCATCTCGTTGCGTTAGTTCTAACACCGGACAAGTCATTTTTCCAAGGTTTTCAGTAGAGCCAAAATACGGATTAATTTCTCATTGGAATCAATGCATCACCTTTTGGCGCAAAAAAATGGTGCCCCTATAGGGGAAATCGCGAACTACGCGTTTTCTGTTGGTAATAGGGTTAAACTACCAACGGAATTCGATCCGCCACAAAATTTACCATCAGAAACAATTCCTAACTCAAAATTGATAAAAAATGACTTATCCGGTGATAAAACTAACGCGACGATCTTCTGATGCCATTGAACATTCCTGTTGACCTTCAGCAGCCATTCTACCACCAAAATCTCCTGACGCCTCCTACATTCTATTTCCTGATGTCAAATCTTCGGAAGACGATAAAAAGTTGTTTTCGTACCTTTGTTTACAAGAGGCTCTCAAAACGAATGATTGATTCTCATTTTTGAGGGGTGTGCGAAGTATCTAAAAGAAGGGAGAAGTGATGGATAGGTAGCTATCAAAATCATGGTGTAACTTGGCAGATTAAAAGAACGTTGAAATTAAAGCTTAAAAATCGTGCCTAAAAAGGAAACCAGTGTAGGATCATAAAACATCAAGGAAGGTATTACTGTCTACAGTGCACATAAGAAGGAAAAAGGAATATTCCAGGGGTAGGTGATTGTTGGTGCGTGAAAGAGTAAGGGAGTTGCGAAGGGGTAGTAAAGAGCGGTAGGGGGTGCAGGGATTTGACGGCCCAAGGGAAATAGACAAGGTGTCACTTTTCCCAGCGTTCAACCTCCTTGTTTTCCGGGCTTTACGGGCCAGAACGGCCCGCGAAAATTTCGATCCCTCCAAAACCTTCATCTCCATAAATTTTTTTCCGTATCATCACTTCGAGGGTGGGAAAAAATGGAGAATTTTTAGAGGGTGTTCTTCCAAGGGTGGAAAACAGGGGAGGTAAGGTTAACAAGAAATTTAGGCAATTTCCGGTGCCCCGCGATTTAACCCCCTTCTCATCCTTCAAAGGCTCATCCGTTTCTATCAAGATCATCTATCAAATACCAAATTGATTCACTCAATTTTATCCAGTTTTGGGATATTAATTGCTATATAACAAAAGAAAAAAAGGAAAAAAATTTTGCATGGACAGAAAAATGACAGATCTAGATAGCATTGATCTGGGACAAGGATCCAGAAGGTTAGAGAAGGTTATAGAAGCTTCCAGTAACGGAAGGTCCGACGACGTTCCATAAGTTTCTAAAACGCTCCGGGAGGTTTCAGGTGGTTAGAGAAGGTTATAGAAGCTTCCAGTAACGTGCAGGAAGGTCCGGCGAGGTTTCATAAGTTTTTAAAACGCTCCGGGAGGTTCCAGGTGGTTTGAAAAGGTTATAGAAGCTTCCAGTAACGTACAGGAAGTTAACGTTCGGGAGGTTCCAGGTGGTTAGAGAAGGTTATAGAAGCTTCTAGTAACCCTTAGGAAGGTTAACGTTCGGGAGGTTGTTTCTATCAAGATCATCTATCAAATACCAAATTGATTCACTCAATTTTGTCCAGTTTTGGGATATTAATTGCGAAATAACAAAAGAAAAAAAGCTTAAGGAAGCTGAAAACCCTCATAAAATTTATGCTATCGGAACGTATTCATAAACTCAACGCACAAGACAAGATAATAAAACGAGATTTACGCGTCGGCATGAAAAACCAGTCTCAAGTAGTCCCATTTTATGAGGACGCCTTTTCTTGTTTTTATTGAGTAGGAGAGCAACAGTGGCCGGCGACTTTGTCCCCGCCGCCACAACGACATTTACGTCGTAAAATGATCGAAAAACATATGCCGATAAACTCGGCGAAAATCGTTTTTTCAATGAAAGAATCACGTTCTAAAGGCGAAGGGGAGATTAATTTTTGAGAAAGCATTCATTTGCAGAGGTTACCGATATCAAAAAGTTTGGGAAAGATGTTTAGTAGTAGTTGTAACTTTTAATAGCAAAGATGTTTAGTTTTAATTTAGCGTTTCTCTTGTTAAGGAATCCTGAAGACCCTTAAGAACAAAAGCTTGAATGAAACGTCGTCGGACCTTCCTGAACGTTACTAGAAGCTTCATAACCTTCTCTAACCACCTGAAACCTCCCAGAGCGTTTTAAAAACTTATGAAACCTCTTCGAACCTTCCTGGACGTTACTGGAAGCTTCTATAACCTTCTCTAACCACCTGGAACCTCCAATCCTTATCCCAGATCAATGCTATCTAGATCTGTCATTTTCCTGTCCAAGCAAAATGTCAAAGAAGGGAAAGAACATATTTTTATAAGCAACAACAAGAAATGCAGAAATCCATTGCAGTTGAAAGCTTTCATTTGCAGAGGGATTATCGATATGCAAAAGTTTAGGAAAGTTGATATTTAGTTTTAATTTAGCGTTTCTCTTGTTAAGGAATCCTTAAGACCCTTAAGAACGATCTATGGGAGACCCTAAAGGGAGTCTACCTTTCTCACGAATAATAGAGGATTATTAAACCTCCCCCATGTCCATTACCTTTGTGCGTTTGTCTCCGGCCTTAACACGCACATCCCTCGGGCTCGGTTTTATTGATTCAAGAAAACTTTCCCCACAGGTTTTTCCCCAAAAAGAGGGAGCGTCGAGAGTCTCGAAAACAATAAAGACCCTCTGATAGAGGAGGTCATTTATTAGCAGGTTCCCCAGATGCGAAAGAAGCTCTCCGGTGCCTAAAAGACTTCCAGGGGGGGTAAAAACTTCATATACTACCATCTGTTGCTTTTTTTCTTTTCTTCCAGAAATTGGAATCTGATCCGTTCTTACCTGACCAAACCACAATTTCCAGAGGTATTGTTCTACATTAAAACGAGGCGGAAACTCGAAGGTAAAAAGGGGGGAGAAAGAAAAAGGTGGATCGATGAAAGTGGAGGGTGATAATGTATTCAGACAAGGGTAGCTTCCACCCAGATATGAATATGAAATCCCCAAAGGAACCGAATTATCTCGGAAGTAGATGGACTATAAAATCAACAAGTCAGACTAACAAAAAACAAACATAATATTGCTTATAAAAATATGTTCTTTCCCTTCTTTGACATTTTGCTTGGTCAGAAAAAGGACAGAAATAGACAGCATTGATCTGGGACAAGGATTGGAGGTTCCAGGAGGTTAAAGAAGGTTATAGAAGCTTCCAGTAACGTTCCGGAAGGTCCGACGAGGTTCCATACGTTTCTAGAACGCTCCGGGAGGTTCCAGGTGGTTAGAGAAGGTTATAGAAGCTTCCAGAAACGTTCAGGAAGGTTAACGTTCGGGAGGTTCCAGGTGGTTAGAGAAGGTTATAGAAGCTTCCAGTAAAGTTCAGAAAGGTTAACGTTCGGGAGGTTCCAGGTGGTTAGGGAAGGTTATAGAACCTTCCAGTAACGTACAGGAAGTTAACGTTCGGGATGTTCCATAAGTTTCTAGAACCAAATAAGAGAAAATTGGGATTTTTTTGGGCAAAAATCCGAGGGATCCGCCCGCAAGAGGAACACCTTGTCTTCGCCAAAAGCGCAAGAATGTTGGTTAGTGAAACGTACAAAACATTTGTGATTTTCAGGGTGAAAAACTTGCTAAAAATTATGTCCCGCAATTAATCACGTTTTAATTGGGGTGAAGGGAAAACTGAGGAAGTTCACCCTCATCAGTCATCGGCAAAAACAGAAAGCGGAGAGAGAAGGTCCGACGCCATGGCAAGACGTGAGGGGAATCAACACAAAACTAGTTTATTTCCCCTAATCTTGTTTCTACTAGTTTTATTATGCAACTCCTTTTTGGCTGTCATGCGCCGCATGATCTATGCGTTCCTACCCTATCATTAAGGATGGAAAATTGATTTTTTTTCTTCTCTCTTTAGTTTCTTCAACCCCCTTATTATTTCAGGTATGATTTTTATTTATTCGTTTATGGTAATTTGTCTGATTGTCTCATAGGCGTCGGATAAGCGAAGAGGAAGAATCAAAGAAAAAGAGTCAACAAATGATTTTTTAGAGCTCTTCACGCTGAGATATTTTCTGTAAATATTAACCCAAGGAAGAAAAAGGCGACGAGTGATTCAGACGCTTTTTATTTTGATTTCGTTATTCCCTGGGTGCTCTCTTTTCTTATTTTTCTCACCCTCTTTTTACACCTTGAAAAAAAAAAAACCCTCGATTGCTTAGGAGATTTTAATTTAGATTACGGACCTTTTAGAAATGCGGAATCTTTTAATTTTTATTTAAATTTCTCGAATTCTTGGTGAATCAAGACCCCTGGGATTTCGGCGGGCAATCGATTGATCACGCTTCACGGGCGGTTAAGTCCCTATGTGGACCAGACATCTGGACCTTTCTAGGCAGAGACGGATCGCCTGCCAGGAGCCGTAGATCAAGACTTCCGTCCCGAGGAAAATCATCCCTCTCCTACCCACCCCCTTCATGAAAAACCTTCTGGACCGTGTCTAATTGAGAAATAAAAGAAAAGCGTGTAATTCCGACGGTCCGAAACATCTGCGATGAATTATTCCCAAAGTTGAGAATTGAGAAAAAATGCCATCGATTTTTTTTGAGTGGTCAGTTCAATTGAAAACGATGTGCGATAGAGCGAAATATTGGAGAGTAAGAAAGGATTACGGGATGATGCCTTCAATGTGGTCTTCAGGATCATCTCATATCTCCTGTCCAACAGCTTCGAATAACCTGAGCTCTCGAAATATATCATTATTTCAAGCACTTTTTCTTGCAAAAGATTTAAAGGGTTTGAACGTCGGACCTTTGTGGTGTGAGTCCCACGGTTGCTTGGTAACTGCGGCCTAATTCTGTCGACAAGGCGATTTGAACCTCCAAAGTGAGTTAATGTCATTGACCACTGACCGACGGAGCTTAAAAAGTGTTCACTTGAAAGGCTTGGTGGATGGAACTTTAGATTTCAAGTCATTTCTTTCAATTCATAGTTCGTTTTCTAGCAGACTTTCAGTTGCTTGTAGAAGGAATCGTTGAACAAAGATGAGTCAAAAGCCAAGATCGCTGAACCACGGAGGCAGGTTTCTTGGGAACTGTACACTTCAACAGCTTGAGGATGGAACACAGGATTTCAAATCATCTCTTTCAATTCGTAGTTCGTGTTCTCGCAGCCAAAGACTTGTAGTTGCTTGTGGATAGAATCTTGGACCAAAAATGAGTCAAAAGCCCTGATCACTGACCCACGGAGGCAGGTATCTTAGGAACTGTACATTTGAACAGCTTGGTGGATGGAATTTTAGATTTCAAGTCATTTCTATGAATTCATAGTTCGTTTTCTCGCAGCCAAAGACTTGTAGTTGCTTGTGGATAGAATCTTGGACCAAAAATGAGTAAAAAGTCAAGACCACTGACCCACGGAGGAAGGTTTCTTAGAAACTGTACACTTGAACAGCTTGAGAGAATGGAATTTTCGACTTCAAGTCATTTCTTTCAATTCATGATTAGTTTTCTAGCAGCCAACGACTTGTAGTTGATTATAGAAGGAATCTTTCACCAAAAATGATTCAAAAGCCAAGACCACTGACCCACGAAGGCGGGTTTCTTAGAAACTGTACACTTGAACAGCTTGAGAGAATGGAACTTTAGTTCTTAAGTCATCTCTTTCATCGTAGTTCGGTTTTCCCGCAGCCAAACTTGTAGCTACTTGTGGATGGAATCTTAGATCAAAAATGAGTCAGAAGCTCTAACCACTGGCCCACGGAGACAGGTTTCTTAGGAACTGTACACTTGAGAACAGCTTGAGGATGGAACTTTAGATTTCAAGTCATTTCTATGAATTCATAGTTCGTTTTCTAATTCCTAGCAGGCAATGACTTGAAGTTGCCTGTGGATAGAATCTGGGACCAAAAATGAGTCAAAAGCCCTGACCACTGACCCATGGAGGCAGATTTTTTAGAAACTGTACACTTGAACAGCTTGAGAGAATGGAACTTAGGTTTTCAAGTTATCTCTTTCCATTCGTAGTTCGCTTTCCCGCATCCAAAGACTTGCGGTTTTTTTTGTTGTTGCCCACGAGGAGGTTCCCCTAAGGTTCCCTAGCACTTAAAACCTTAAGGCTCTATTGTGCCGAGGACTTGCGGTTGCTTGCGGATGAAATCTTGGACCAAAAATGAATCAAAAAGACCACTGACCCACGGAGTCAAGTGGAATGAAAGCTATACTCTTCCGTAAGCTCTGTTATTTTAAATTGACAACGTCCCCAAAGGAATTTCCCCAAAACTGAGTCAAAAGCCCTGACCACTGACCCATGGAGGCAGGTTTCTTAGAAACTGTACACTTGAACAGCTTTCAATTCGTAGTTCGTTTTCCCGCAGCCAAAGACTTGTGGATGCTTGTGGATGAAATCAAGGACCAAAAATGAATCAAAAAGACCACTGACCTACGGAGTCAAGTGGAATGAAAGCTATACTCTTCCTTTAGCTCTGCTATTTTAAATTGACATCCCAAAGAAATTTTTTTGATGAAATCGCACCCAGAAAATGCATGGCTGCATCGAGAGGAATACGCAGAGCCATTGATTGCACGAGTGAAATCACAATAATCCCGTTATTATTGAATTTATTCATGAGGAAGAGTGTAGGCCGGGGTTGGAGGGCATTTAAATATGTGATTGTGCCCCGGTGATGAACACGGGGAGGGAGGTTCGGGATTTCGAGGACCGGTGTATGCTTTTGTTTGATGATGTTCCTTCATCATCCGCGTTTATCAAGTCTGATCACGTGATCAATAAAAGGGACCTTCTAGCCCTTCGGGCGTCATAATATAGGGAACTGGAAGCCCTTTGTGCTCTACTTCTACGTGCGATTATTCCAAAGGGTCCATCTCATATTAGACCGCATGATCGATATAATCTCAGCTTTGTACCAAATATTGTTTGCCCGTTCGTCTGGAAAAGCGTTCTCTATTTACCAGTTTATATCAAATTCCGACCTTTTTTTTTCCCCCAGACTAAAAATAAACAGAGTCAAATGACGGGATGTATATTTTACCAAAGTGTCATCCTGGAGACATAACGTTTAGCCTAATTGGGAAGTGTTTTAAAAATATTTCTCTCAAAAAAATAATTCTAGACATTTTTATATAACGAGACGTAAAAATCGAATCATATATAATTTCTTACCGTCCATGTTGAGGGCCGACGTTCCCGCTATCGAAAGACGAACTGGCGTTTATATCATTATCGGGAATTGCCCCTGATTCCATGCCTAAGGGAGCGATGCATTGCGCTGAAAAAAAGGAGAAAATTATTACTTAAAAAAAATAGTTAAAGAAAAAGATAAAATTTATGAGTTGCTCTCACGCATCGGGAATTATTAATCAGAAACAAAACGGTGGAGGGTCGACACCCTCGGAAGACCACTTAGTCTGATCAAAAAACACAAATCTTTGCTCGCCCAACGGGAAAGTAGACGTAAAAATGACATTTTCTTTAATATTTTAACCTTTTTTTTTAAACTTCCTCCATGATCTAAATCATGCGGTATCGAGGGGAGAAAAAGTAGAAGTGAAAAGGGCTTTTTCGTCTGAAAAAGGAATCCGAAAAGTCCTAATAATCCTGTAAAAACGCTGAAAAATTAAAAGTAGTTGTTTTTGCTATGTGCTCCAGTGTTTGAACACCTTATTTGTGGTCTATAAACACCCATTTTTTAGGTTTTTGGGCGTTTAACACCTTTTGAATCGAGCTTTGGGTAGTTTACATCGATTTTTTGGTGTAAAAACACCCGTTTTATTGGGGATATAGGGTAATTTCTTCGTTATCAGTTCTGGAATGAAACACCGGTTAGTACACCGAGTTATACACGGTTTACATCGATTTTTTGGTGTAAAACACCCGTTTTATTGGGGATTTAGGGTCTTCGTTATCAGGTCTTGAAACACCGTTTAGTAAACCGAGCTATACACCGTTTACATCGATTTTTTGGTGTAAAAACACCCGTTTTACTGGAGTGCTGAGCGTTTAACACCTTTTGAATCGAGTTTTAGGTAGTTTACATCGATTTTTTGGTGTAAAAACACCCGTTTTATTGGGGATTTAGTGTCATTTTCTTCGTTATCAGGTCTGGAATGAAACACCGGTTAGTACACCGAGCTATACACCGTTTACATCGATTTTTTTGGTGTAAAAACACCCGTTTGATTGGAGTGTTGAGCGTTTAACATCCTTTTTAACAAATTTATTGTTCTGTTATTCGATTTTCTGGTTTAGACGTTTAAGGCGTTTAAAAAAAGCGTAAGGTTTTTTGCTTTTTAAGTGCTCTAGTGTTTTAACACCTTATTTTGGTCTATAAACACCCGTTCCATCAGGATTTTGGGCGTTTAACACCTTTTTAACCCTGCTTTGGGTTGTTTACATCGATTTTTTGTGTGAAAACACCCGTTTTATTGGGAGCGTAGGGTCATTTTCCTCTTTATCAGGTCTTGAAACACCGGTCAATAAACCAAGCTTTACACCGTTTTTTTGGTGTAAAAACACCAGTTTCGGGCATTTACACCTTTAAATCGGGTCTTTTGCTCCTTTCCTTATTTTCCAGTCAAAACGAACGGATTTTTGATTTTAAGAGCCTTTAGCATAAGAAAAACCCTTTAAGCCCTTTAAGACATTCTAAGGCTAAAAAAATCTGTCAAAAATTGTGTTTAGGAGGGTCCAAAAAGACCTAAAAGTACAAAAGAAATTTCAATAATGCAAATATAAACCCCGGAACTGGGTTAGCAAACATACAAGACAAATACGTTTATAGATTTTTTTTTATTCTCAGGATTAAAAATCAATTTTAAATGGCATTTGTTTTGTTAAAACAAGTAGTTAAGAAGAAAACAATTGAAAGGGATCAAAACGCGTTTTCCGCAAACATCTTATTATCTCAAATGTTTGCTTACGAACAAATGGCTGTGATCAAGGGGGCCTTTTTATTTTTATTTGCACTTTATAGGTCAAAACGGTTGCCCACTACTAAATAATTCGTTCTGTTTATTTCCTAGGGTTGGAAAACGTGGCTTCAGATGTTTTGTGGGCGGGGAGAGAAGTAACTGCGCTCGGGCACGCCACGTACGTTTTTTGAGTTTTTAAGCCTCTTTTTTATAGAGATTTAACCATTAAAAAGCAATAACGTGTAATTAAGTTAAAACGAGGGATTTGACTGATCCTCTATTAAATCATTCCGGTACTTATTGTGATTACAATTAGAGGATCGGAGCTTACAAACGATTTGATCCCCGCACCGGCATTGATTAATTTCAATCAATTCTATGGGTACGGCGGGGATTTCGACCTCATTCTAAACCAAACAGCCGAATCTAATCCTCCTTTTGTTTCAAACCAGAAGAGATTAGCTTTACACAACGTTTTAAAAAAATACCGGACTTTTCGACCCCAGAGGAAAAAGCAAAATTGGTTTTTTATTGCCAAATTTAATTTAGTCCGCAACAAATAAATATTCAGGAACTTTTAAATGGTTTATATTTAATAATAAACAGGATTTTTTAAAATCCATTTGGGCCTTTTGTCATATTTCCATGTTAACAAGATAAAAAATCTGATATTCAAACGTTTGTTCGAGTCGATAAAAGGCGGAAGAAGATGAACATTTAAAAAAAGTACTAGTCTGGAGCTGGCCCTGGCGGTTACTTCTCTACTTAAAGAGAAGTAACAATATTGGAGGGGAAAGTATAACGGAGGGAGAAGTATAAGATGGAAAGTATAACGGGGGGGGGGGGGGGGAGTCTAGGTATCTAGGTAGAAATAATGGGATTTTTGCCCAAGAGAGGTCCTCTCGTTAAGCGAGGAAGTAAGAAATTTCTCCCTACTAAAATGATAAAATGTAAAATACCGAAAATTCGCAAAATATCAGGAGTAATTGGTGAAAATTTGGTGAAAATCGGACCAACGGTTCGGCCGCAGCGAATTTTTTAAAATTTCAAACAGATGTCTCCGCCATTTTTTCGAAATTCAAATTCCCTCATTAGTTTCATCTCTTTGTATCACGTTTTAACTCTTTTCATCGCGTTTTATCCCTTTTTATCGCGTTTCATCTCTTTGTATCACGTTTTATCTCTTTTCATCGCGTTTTATCCCTTTTTATCGCATTTCATCTCTTTGTATCACGTTTTATCCCTTTTCATCGCGTTTTATCCCTTTTTATTAAGTTTTATCTCGTTAACCAGTTTTCATTTACAATAGAGCCAGAACTCTGCAACTTCTGTGGCGAAACTTGACCACTGACCCACGTAGAGGAAAGAAGACGAGAATTAGAAGAAAAGTTTCTCGTTAAATATTTAAGTTGGTGGTTCATCGAAGTACGTGGATGGCCTCGGTGTGATAGTTAAGGGTATCCGTCTTCATCCAAGTCCCCAGAGGTATTAGACTCCTCGCCCCCGAAACTCCTCCCTATCAATTCTCTTTTCCCCTCTCAAGGGTGATTTGCCTTCTAAACTATGTTTCCTTTTCTACCTTTTCCCCCTTACCTGTCTGAAGGGATCCTTGAATTCACTCAACGAAATTTCGTTTTCGAAACGAGAGAAAAAAAAAAAAAGAGTTAACTTTTGAATATTAAAAAGTTTAAAATTTATGTTAATGTGAGTTTGAGATAAGTTTTCTCGTACATAAAGACGAACGGCGATCCACATCTGGCACCTCTTAATGAAACAATAACCTAACTGGGAATACTGGCCGGACCCATATGGTGCCCATCTCTCCCTTATTTTATTCCATAAAAGAAAAACGATCCGGAAAAAAAAAAGTTTATAACTCAAGACCTTATAAATGATATCGTCATTTTCCGGCAATTACACAGGTAGATCGAAGTCGGGGAAGTTGAAATTTCATAATAAGGAAGGGTGAGGATCTTTGATAGAAAGTCGACGTTTTCCACGTTGAATTGAAGCATTTCCGTTTGATAATTTTCAAAAAGGAATACGAAGGGGTGGAGTTGTGACTGATATTAATATAACAAGTTTCCCAGGCGTGGAATTTATATTAAAATCTCTCATGCCATTTTCGGGAAAAACACCCGAAATTAATGACTTCGAAACCTTTTTTTAGGCTCCTCCAATTGTGAAGGAGCACTCAGATGTAATAATTATTTACGTGAAATGAAAGATATGAAAAGAGAAAGTTCGGGGGTTTTTTTTTTGCCAAAAGGTCCTAAAAATCTACAAGAAATATCGATGGGGTTACCCAATTGACTCTGACGGATCTCTTACTATCTATTTTCATCGCATTTCACCTCTTCGTTTTTTTAGCGTTTTATCCCTTTTCATCGCGTTTTTATCTCTTTTTATCCCTTTTCATCGCGCTTTATCCCATTTAATCGCGTTTTATCCCTTTTCATCGCGTTTAATACTCTTTTATCGCGTTTTATCCCTTTTCATCGCGTGTTTATCTCTTTTTATCGCGTTTTATCCCTTTTCATCGAGTTTTTATCTCTTTATATTTATTTATTTATTCATACATGCTTACAGGCATTATACCTAAATAGCACTTACAGTTTTTTAAAGGGCACATTTTTAAAATACAAAATTACATACTTAATAAATAACAAACAGAATATAAAAATATGACTACATAACAAAACAATACAAAAATCTGCTAATTATCACAATTGAAATTACCTTAAAACTAATATCACGGTTCTTATTTGAAGTAAATTGGAGTAAACCCGTTTTGAGGTAGGACAATGGCGTACCAAAAAAATCCAATTCAAACTTGTTAGATAATAAGTTAATAAGGTAAAGAACACTACCGAGAGATAGATGGCGGCCATACTCAGTCCTGTGGAAAGGAACATCGAATAAACGAGAGCTACGAAGGGATCGAGACGGAACATGGAATCCGATCAGTGCTAAAAGCTCTTCACAGCGAACTTCATTATTGAGGATCTTCCATATGAAGCAAACCGATAGGTATTCCATCCTACACAGTGGGGGTAGGAGTTTGAAATGAGACCGCCATTCGTCAAGATTTTCGTTTCAAATGACCCCTTTCTTTCGACGAAAGCGAGATGTTTGAGTGCAGATTTCTGTACACGAACCAAAGAAGAGAACTGGCAAACATGATACGGGAACCAAACCATACAAGCGTAGTCTAGTATGCTCTGTACGTACCCGAAGTACAGGGAACGCACAACCTTTACACTCCTAAAGTCGGCAGTCGCCCTACGAATGAAACCAACCATCCTATAAGAGCGGGATAAGACGTTGTTTACATGCTCGGAGAAGGTTAATTTGTCATCAAAAATTACACCCAAGTCTCTATATCGCGTTTTATCCCTTTTCATCGCGTTTTTATCTCTTTTTATCCGTTTTATCCCTTTTCATCGCGTTTTAATCTCTTTTTATTGCGTTTTATCCCGTTTCATCGCGTTTTTATCTATTTTATCGCGTTTTATCCCTTTTTATCGAGTTTTTATCCCTTTTTATCGCGTTTTCATTCCATTTTATTGCATTTTATCTCTTTTTATCGCGTTTTATCCCTTTTCATCGCGTTTTATCCCTTTTCATCGCGTGTTTATCTCTTTTATCCCTTTTCATCGAGTTTTATCTCTTTATATCGCGTTTTATCCCTTTTCATCGCGTGTTTATCTCTTTTTATCCCTTTTCATCGAGTTTTTATCTCTTTATATCGCGTTTTATCCCTTTCATCGCGTTTTTATCTCTTTTATCGCGTTTTATCCCTTTCATCGCGTTTTTATCTCTTTTATCTATTTTTATCGCGTTTTATCCCTTTTCATCGCGTTTTAATCTCTTTTTATTGCGTTTTATCCCGTTTCATCGCGTTTTTATCTATTTTATCGCGTTTTATCTCTCTTTTTTTTATCACGTTTTAAACCTTTTCATCGCGTTTTTATCTCTTTTTATCTCGTTTTATCCCTTTTCATCGCGTTTTTATCTCTTTTTTCGCGTTTTATCCCTTTTTTTCCCCGCATTTTAACCTTTTTATTGCGTTCCATCTAAGGTGAAGAGTTTCTTCCCCTTAGAACAAGTTCAATCTAACTGGGCTGTATTATAATTTATTTCTTATTATTAAACGTAGTAAAGAAATCGATAGACAACGCATGCTACATTGCATGATAAGACTTCATGTTGACAATCAAACAGGCAGACTAATTTCCATCTTTTTTCCCTTTTTAAAATTGTTTTTTATAAGAGGGTGGAAAAACAGTTTTTCACACTTATTCTTATTTTATCTGTCTATGTGTAGTCTGGAGGGTTGCTTCATTTGCCGCCTTATCTCTACGGCTGGGAAATGGGGCCGAAAATGACGTAAGATAACGACCCCTTTTTTCTGGCTTATTTCAATTTGACCGCTTTTTAAATATGTTAATAATAGTTAGGGGTGGGGAGAAAAAAAAGATATTAAACCGAGGATATTGGAATAAGCCGGGGGAACCTATAAATGGCCATAAAGGGAAGGGAAGGGACCACATTTGTTATAGACCTTTATTATACTAACATACGTGTCCCAACCGCCCCCTTATACCTTCACCGCTCGAATTTTATCGCCGCCTCCAACCTTATTTTATAACTCATTAAATACGAACGGTGTTCCGTCGCGTATCGCCCTCTCTACGGCCCCATTTATGACTGCATAAATCCCTCCTTCTTCCCATTCCCAGGGATGATAAATGAAGACATTAGTGTGAATTTAATAAGGTGAGATTCACTTGGTACAAGAGGGTGGAAAAAACGCCTTATGAAAATCGCTTTAAAGGTGGGAGTTCTACTGTAATTTTGAGAGAAAAAGGATGCTAGGTGTCCATTTGGAGGTGTGCAAATCGATGGCGGGAAAGCTTAACTGGCCCCGGCTACCTCACTTTCGCCCTCCCCTCATTACCCATTCCCCTGTTGACTCTAACACTCTCCAATGCAAATCCACGATGTTTTCACCGCCCTCGGGGTCCGACTGAATAATAGAACATTCGAGGGTGCTGCTGATGGAGGGGGACGGGGGGGAAAGAACCTCGTGGATCGATTCTTCTGTGTACTCTCTTCCTTTTCTCTCCCGTCAAATAAGCTTCCACCGCCTTCCCCTAAGGCACGACCAAAATAAGTACAACCGCAGGTCTTATTGAGTTTGACTGTAATAAACTACCATCCCTCCTCCGCTCTTCCTTTTATAAAGACTCTAACTGTACGGCAATTGCGACTGTCTAGCCAATATAGTTGGGGAAATCTTCCCCCCATTCAATAATCCCGTTACGTTTAATATCTGTCACTTTATATACCTGCAGTCAACTTAAAAAAAACCACAAAATCTGGAGGTTCCTTTACAAAAGTTCTCAAAAATTAATATTATTACAGCGCTACAAACACCCGTTTTATCAGGTTTGGATCCAATACTTCGACTTTCAGGTTTAGAAACACCCGTTAAAGCAGGTTTGCGAGCGTAATTATTTGGGTTTTTGGTCATTTTCTTCGATTTTATGGTCTAGAAAAAACCGTTTTCATAGGCGTCAGGCGTTAAACATCTCTTTTTCAGGGTTTTGGGTCGAATTCGTCGATTATTTGGTGTATAAACACCCTTTAATCAGGTGTATTAAACACATTTTTTGCCGGGTTTTTGGTCATTTCTTTGATTTATGGTCTAGAAAAAACCGTTTTCATAGGCGTTCAGGCGTTTAAACATCTCTTTTAACGGGTTTTCGGGTCGAATTCGTCGATTTCTAGTGTAAAACACCCGTTTAATCAAGTGTCCGGGCGTTAAACATCTTTTACCGGATTTGGGTGGAATTCGACGATTTTCTAGCGTGAAAACACCCTTTTTATCAGGTGACTCGACGTTAAACATAGTTTTTGGTCCTTTTTTAAATACTCTTTTTACCGGGTTTTAGGTCATTTTCCTCAATTTTCTGGTCTAGGAAAACCCTTTTATAGACGTTTAGGCGTTAAACACCTTCTTACCGGATTTTGGGTCAAATTCGACGGTTTTTTGGTGTATAAACACCGTTTAATCAAGTGTCCGGATGTAAACATATCTTTTACCGGATTTTAGGTGGAATTCGATGATTTTCTGGTGTGTAAACACCCTTGTGACTCGACGTTAAGCATATTTTTTAGGTCATTTTTAAATATTTTTTTACCGGGTTTTAGATCATTTTCCTCAATTTTCTTGTCTAGGAAACCTCTTTTAATAGGCGTTAAGGCCGTCCGCACACTGGGCCGACTACATGCGACTCGTCCGCACTGGAGCCGACTACATGCGACTCGGAGTCGTACGAAGTCGTACACTTCGCTCTAGAGATCCTAACATTAACAATTAAATGGAACCTCGCCCATTGCAACCGACTCAGTCGTGCGTATACGTGCGTTTATAAACGACTTACGACTCGATCCAACTTGTTTGGATTTTGTCGCAGGTCGCATGCGATTTTTACGTTTTCTGAGTGAATTATTAATTATTATGGATACCGAAAAGCTCATTTCTCTTGCGCAAAATGCTGAGTGCTTGTGGGACCAAAAAATGTAAAGGAATGTAAAGAAAAAAAATGTAAAAAGAAAAAAATGTAAAGAAAGAACGTCTTTCTAAATCCTCCTTAACATTTTCCAAATGTAGTAAAATGTTTCCTTTTTCATGCGAAATAACGGAAAAAATTTGAAATTTGAAATCTCAGAAATCTAAATTTTCATACGATCAGTCGGCTCCAGTGTGCGAGGGAAGCGTACGACCTGAACGCACGACTTGGTCGTGCGTAGTCGCAGTCGCGCCTAGTCGGCTCCAGTGTGCGGCCGGCCTAAGGCGATAAACATCCCTTTTCCGGATTTTGGGTCAAATTCGACGATTTTTGGTGTATAAACACCCGTTTAATCAGTGTCGGGTGTAAAACATATCTTTGACCGGATTTTGGTGGAAATTCGACGATTTTCTGCGTGTAAACACCCTTTTATCAGGTGACGACGTTAAACATTTTTTAGGTAATTTTTTAAATATTTTTTTTACCGGGTCATTTTCCTCAATTTTCTGGTTAGGAAAACCCCTTTTAATAGGCGTTAAATCTCTTTTACCGGATTTTGGGTCAAATTCGACGATTTGGTGTATAAACACCGTTTAATCAGGTTAACGGACGTTAAGCATCTTTTACCGGGTTTTAGGTAATTTTCCTTTATTTTCTGGTCTAGAGGTTTAGGCGTTAAACATCTCTTAACAGATTTTGGGTCAAATTCGACGATTGGTGTAAACCTTTAATCAGGTTTAAACATTTTTACCGAGTTTTGGTCATTTTCCTCAATTTTCTGGTTTAGGAAAACCCTTTAATAGGCGTTTGTAAAACATCTTTTACCGGATTTTGGGTCAATTCGACGATTGGTGTAAACACCCGTTTAATCAGGTTAACGGACGTTAAATTTTTTACCGAGTTTTTGGTATTTTCCTCAATTTTCTGGTTAGGAAAACCCCTTTAATAGGCGTTTAGGGTTAAACATCTCTTTAACCAGATTTTGGAAAATTCGACGATTGGTGTATAAACACCCGTTTAATCAGGTTAAACATTTTTTTACCGGTTTTGGTCATTTTCCTTATTTTCAAACCCCTTTAATAGGCGTTTAGGCGTTAAACATCTCTTTAACCAGATTTTGGGTCAAATTCGACGATTGGTGTATAAACACCCGTTTAATCAGGTTAACGTTAACATTTTTTACCGAGTTTTTGGTCATTTTCCTATATTCTGGTCTAGGAAAACCCCTTTAATAGCGTTTAGGCGTTAAACATCTCTTTAACCAGATTTTGGGTCAAATTCGACGATTGGTGTATAAACACCCGTTTAATCAGGTTAAACATATTTTTACCGCGTTTTTGGTATTTTCCTCGATTTTCTGGTCTAGAAAAGTAAAAAATGGACGCAATAGGCGAATTCCCCCAGCTAGGCTTAGCATATTTAATACTCACATGTATCCAAGCAGTATCCAAAACTTGAGATGAAAGCCAAAATTAAAACGTTATCATCCTCGTCGTATTTCCAGTACCATCGGAGTTTCAAGGCATCACAGCTAAAACAAAAAAAAATGTTTAAAAAAATTGTTCAGAAACTATGAATATTTTGCTAATTGATTGTAATCACAGGTAATAACGGATGACTGGAATTCCGGTCGGTTGTCAAAGACGGCGGAGAGGGGGCGCGCGCGTTGATGGACGGTGTATGTGGGTCGTTAGGGGATGGCTAGGCCATTGTGTAACGGAGGCGGCTCCCTGCATAATTCATAGAGGAGGCTTAAAGGGAGGCGGCACACACGCCACAATGCCTCATATAAACCCCTCCCAAGGTATACCCTGTTTACAATATCTCCCACCATGAACCTTCAGAAACAATATACGTAATCTTGACCGCAATATTTCGATAATAAAACGCCAGCTCCGTGCTTAGCTTTCAAAATATGGCTTTCGAATATGAAACACGTTTTTACAAGACGAGACCACACGACTTTATCAGCGATTTTCGTGTAGACCCTGTAATCTTTTACCGTTTTAAAACCGTCTAGGAAGCAGGACTTTTCTCACGTTTACATATCCCATTGTTTTACCCGCATCTAGATCGCTTCTAATGCCCGTAGAACGAAAAACAAAAACTTCCTCCATTTATGGTACCTTAGATAACCGTTTCATATCCTCCCATAATTATTTATCCGAGACAATGGCATCTAATTAATGTAAACCCGGGGGTATATTGTCCTCCCGGGTATTGTGTGCAAAATTGCGACGGCCTGTTGCGTTAAAATAATACCCAGAGAGGACGGGGGAAAAGTCTTTTTCCATATATGAGGGCCATAAAATGTTTTTTAATATTTCCCCTACTATGAAAAATCACCGCAGATTACCCTATAAATGGAGCAAGGAGGCCAAAAATTTTTTCCTCAAAAAATTGTGATTAATCGCTCCACACTTGAAACCGTTAATAATTAACTTCTGATTAAAAGATCAAAAGATAGCAATAAAAAAAAAGTAATTACTGATTTTGAAGTGGGGCATGTGTAAGCGCACCCCTTGTTAATCACCTTATTTTGAAAGCAACCCTAAAATTTACATAATGAACTTTTTATTTTACGTCCAGCGTTAATTTCTTACACCTTTATTTTTTTTGTCTTCTCCCACCCCTTTTTAGGTAGATTTTTTTAAGATAAAAAGGTGCCTGGAAGTTCCAGTGTATGATAAAAACGGTATAATTTTTCCATTTTACAAAGTTTTTTTCGGAAAAAAGCTCCCAAAGCCGTGTAGAGATAGCAAAAATAAAGAGAATGAGCTTTTTAAAACAATTTTGGATGATTTTTGGTGCTCAAATATAGGAAACTAATTTTTGGCGCGAAAGTGCTGCGATCTATTGAAAAAAATGTTCCCGAGATGAAAGTACTGGTTTGAAGAGCTTCCAACGAAAACTTCCTTAAGAGAAGTAACAATATAGGAGGGGAAGTATACGGAGGGGACGTTCAACGTGGGAAGTATAACATAGGGAAGTATAAGGGAACGAAAGTATAACGAAGGAGGGAAAGTATAAAGGAGGGGGAAGTACAAGGGAGGGGAAGTATAAGGAAGGGGAATTATATAGGGGGAAGTATAAGGGAGGGGGGAGTTTTTTTTTTTCGAAAAATTTTTAAGTTTTTTTTTTTTTAAATTTTTTAAGTGTCAAGGCAGAATAATGGGATCTTTGGCCTACGGATAATGGGTAGAATATGAAATTTCTCCCTTGTAAAATATTAATTAAAAAGTGGCAATTTTTTTACACCAAAATTCGTAAAAATTATAAGGAGTATTTGGTGAAAATTCGTTATACTTCGCCTTTCGTTGTACATCCCCTCCGCTATATTTCCCCCTCCTATATTGTTACTTCTCTTTATGAAGTTTTCGTTAAAAGCTTAAAAGGAAGTTTTCGTTCACTCTAACAAGTACCTACTTAAGAACGGTTTATAAAAGGAAATTGTATGATAAGTTACTTTCTGCAGCCTATCTGGTGGCAGCGGTCAACTACTGTCCCAAAAAACTAATATTGCTTTTTGCAGGCTAGATTTTTTTCCAAGTATGAACGGTTTTTAAAGGGCATTTTTGTCAAAAATCGATTTATAAAAGTTTCTCAGTTTTCCCCAAAAATTGAAAACATAACAAATATCATTGATATCTTTCTATCATTAAACTCGGAGCATAAAAGCTTTTATGTAGGCTATCGGAAAACTACTCTTTTTGTGTGTAGGATTTACAAGCTTTTAAAGCTCTCTCTCGTTCTTTTTTTTCTCCTCATCCCGCATTTTAGAGCGAATATTACCCCATGGAGAGATCCCTATCTGATTGATGCCCCCGTTTCCTTCTGGAAAAGAGCGAATGTTGATTACTTGGCATCAATAACGGCCCATGTAAATGCAAGCCTATATTCACTGTTGAAGACAGTTTAGATACGTCAATTTTATTACCCACAATACACTTTTTTTTTTCAACAATTTTTTTCCCCCACCTTCCTAATTGCGTCTTCGGATAATGGATTACCTTTGGTAACGCTATCATGCTGAGGCCAATTAGTGACGCCAAAAGTCGACTCATTTATCTCTAATTAAAATCGTTTTTAATAATCTTTATTTACAGGGTGTGTCTGTTCACAAAGAATTTCGAAAAACATTACAGATTTTTATTCAAAAGGTTGTCTCACAGATAAAGAAAAGCGCTGCCTGTTGGTCCGAGAATGTTCTTTCTTTAATTTAAGACAAAAGTGGAAAGTATAAGGGAACGAAAGTATAAAGGAGAGGGAAAGTATAAAGGAGGGGGAAGTATACGGAGAGGAAGTATAAGGAAGGGGAAGTATAAGGGAGGGAGAAGTTTTTTTTTTTCGAAAATTTTTCCAAGTTTTCTTTTTTTTTCGAAAAAGTTTCCAAGTTTTCTTTTTTTGGAAAATTTTGAAAGTTTCCAATTTCCTTTTCGAAAATTTTTCCAAGTTTTGTTTAAAGAGCTTTT
>JACGAQ010002979.1:0-34494 GCA_014119065.1 Orius insidiosus | reverse complement strand
GAAACACGCGAATCTGTTGTGTCTAAAATGGCAAAAGAGATGCTTCAAAAGCTTCCCAAGAATTATGACCCTTTTGAAGTTAAATCGAGGTAAATCAAGCTAACCTTGCTTGTAAAAAAATAGCTGAGACTAATTATATTGAGTATTAAACATTTTGTTTTTAAGGCTAAAAGAAATGGGAGCAATTAATCCAATGAATATATTCTTACGTCAAGAGATTGATAGAATACAAAAAGTAATAACCTTGGTGCGAACAACTTAGTGGATCTGGAATTAGGGATAGAAGGGACTATAATAATGAATGAAGCTCTACGGGACGCTTTGGACAATTTGTACGACGCAAGAGTACCTCAAACTGGGGAAAAGTTTCTTGGGTGTCGAGTTCATTGGGATTTTGGTTCACGGAACTTCTCGAACGGAACCATCAATTCTCAACTTGGATCTACGGAGGGCGTCCTATCACTTTTGGATGTCAGGGTTTTTCAACCCTCAAGGATTCTTGACAGCGATGAAACAAGAGGTTGCACGCGCACATAAAGGATGGGCCCTCGATTTCGTCTCACATCACAACACTGTCTTAAAAGTTGACAAAGATTCGTTAAAAAACCCTCCTGCAGTAAATGGTTCACCTTTTTTTAGAATTTTTTAATTAGTTTTACAGGAAGGAGTGTACGTTTATGGACTATTTTTGGATGGTGCCGGCTGGGAATTGAGAAATGACCGTTTGACTGAATCAACACCAAAGGTCCTATATTATGAGATGCCAATAATACATATTTTTGCTATAAACACTCTTGCGCCAAAAGATCCTGAACTTTATGAAGTAAGTTAATCTTAAATAGTACACAAAAACAGAGTCAAAGGAAAGTTAGCAAAACGGTTTAAATTTTTCCCAGTAGTGGCACTGTTTTTGTAATTGAAGGGTCAGGCCAGATGATATAAGCATTTATTTTAGTGTCCAGTGTATAAGAAAATGAGAAGAACAGGACTTAACTTCATTGTTCCACTTGGCTTGAATGCAAGCTTACTCCTGACCATTGGATTCTTCGCGGCGTAGCTTTACTCTGTGATGTCAAATAATTTTTTTTGGATTAAATAAAAGTGTATTAATTACAAATATTTACAATTTATCACAATTTTCGTGTGCGAGTTTTTATTCCCTTCTTAAGTTTTCAAGGCGGGCTTGAAGGTCGGCATCGGCGTCAATTGCTCCAGCAGCAGCTGGGACTGCAACTTTGCCTTTAACCGAGAGACGGATTCAGTGGGTAGGCCAGGTAAGGCATCGTTCAACTGAAGGCCAAGTTCATCTAATACTTGGGCGACAATGGTATCACTGAAAAAATTTTAAATTAATTTAACTCGTCATTAGAGTAATTATTGTAAAAAATGATTTTTGTAAAGGAATTGTTTTATATACCTTTCTTCGTCGCCTTCATCCTCCATAGCATCATCAATCGCATCATTCATAACTTCTTCTTTCATATCCATTTCGCTTTGTTTCTCAAATTCCTGAAGAATGCGTTGAATCTGAGGCAAATTGAGCTGTCTGTTCATATTCTGCTTTCGTGACCCCTTTCATAGCCTGGGCCATCGCATTTTGAGAACGGAGGGTCTGGATTTTAAGAGAGACCGCTTGAATGTTTGCTTTCATGAGCATAAATTTCTTTTCGTATCGACGCGTGCGGACGAGGTCTTTCGCCATTATTTTGACTGCTTCCATCTGACCGTCTTTAGCAGATTTTTTGATGTCGGCGATGATTTTTTTCTCTTGCTGCTCCATTCGAGCACGCTCACGGTCCAAATCACGCATCGCACGATTCAATGCTGTCTGATTTTTACGCAGCATTTGCTCAGGCGTTACCTTTTTTCCAAATAACCACTCCATCGTTGCGCTATACAACACAAATTATCAACATCTTTAGTCACTTTTAAGTACCTTTCTTTACGTTTAACTGAAGCACTAAAATGGATGAAAAATTGAATTTATTTTTAAAAATGAATAAAATAAAAAGTTACACAATAAGATCCAAAAACATTATTTTCTTTTGACAAGTGAAGGGAGGGGTTTGTTTGGTTTCCACTTCAAACAGGTTGAACAACTTAATTTTCGATCAAGTGGCCTCTCCGGATTTTAAAAAGCCCGTATTTTTAAACGTTCCTTGCATGGTTCCTTGAAACTCTCCTTTTCCTAACCAAAAGAATACCTTGAAACCCCTTTTCCGATGTGGAAACATGAATTCACCATTTATAAAAATTTTAATTCTTAATCAAAGATTTATTGGTAAATTATTACTACTAAATTTTTCAGCTTCATGGTAAAAAGAGCGGGGACATTGTACACATCACCATCCAGTCTCCACCACAGACCTGTACAAACATGTCCGGGAAGCTTTCCTCTCATTTTACACAAGGTGCGTAAAATTTTAAATATGCCTTTATTACTAAACCGTTATTAATCTATGCTCCTAACGTTCCTTTAGAATCCCTCTCAAGGTTTCCTTGAATCCTTCCTTGACGTTATTATTTTGTGAACCTCCCGGAAGTGATCTGTTCCTTACAAATAAAATGAATCCTGATTTTCCTTTAACAAGGTGGCTATTGAAAGACCCTAAGGAATCCTCGAAGGTATGGCTCTCATTGGAGTCATTGGCTGACGGCGAATCCTTGTTTTCACTTAAAATGTCTAATAGAACAGAAAATTTAAAGGGTACATGAGAGATAAGAAGGGATTCAATAACGTTAATATATTTATACAATTTTCATTAACAAGATTTTAAGCACTTATTTGATAAGTGCATGTACAACAGCTTTTGCGTTCAACGATTTAAGGTCGGTGTAACTCTGGCCGGTTCCAACGAAAAGGATCGGCTGACCGGTCATGTATGTCATCGAAATTGCGGCGCCAACTTTGTCATCAATCGTGTCGAATTTGGTGAGGACAATGCCATCAATGAGATGAGGGTTGGTGGACGAGGAAAAGTCGGCGAGCGATTGGTTAAATTTTGCAAGTTGGTCGACAGCCTCATTCCCGACAAGGGCTTCCCACAAAAAGAACAAGGTCTGGCTCGTTTACACGGACAAGTTTCGCCAACGCCTTCATAAGTGGTTCGTTGTCTTGCATTCTTCCTGTGTGTCAATGAGAACGACATCGATTTTAGACTCCTTTGCATATGATATCGCTTCCGCAGCAATACCCGCAGCATCTTTACCATAACCTTTTTCATACAAATGAACCATAGTACGGCCATGCTTTTCTTGAGGATGAAGAGCGTTCAAGTACTTCGTGTGAGTCCTTAACTGTTCAACAGCGCCCGCACGGAAAGTATCACAAGCAGCAATCAATACGAAAGTTCATTTTCAACAAGCCAAAAACAAATTTTAGCCAAATTTGTGGATTTTCCAACCCCGTTCACACCGCAGAAGGAAATTTTAAACGGCCTAGATTCACTTTTCGCTAATTGCGCATCACGTAATATATCGACTCGTCGGCTTGATGTCAAAATTGTAACCAATGATTCAGTCATTGTGTTTTTCACAAGACTTGCGACTGATTCGAAAGTTCCCAACACTTTACCTTCAAGCTTACACCTACAGTATCGCACAACTTAGCAGCGATCTCTGCGGCGACATTTTTTGAAATAAGATGATCTTGAAGTTTCTCCAAAACTGGTTCCAGGTCACTTTTCGTAAGGCTACGGCTTCCAACAAGTCCACGGAAAAGGGAGAAGACTCCTTTATTTTCTTTTTGACAGGACGTTCCTCCTCCTCTTCCGATTCTTCTTCAGATTCAACTTCTAAATCTTTAATACCACCGACCATTCTTCCCATCTAAAATAAAGCCAATAATACACATAGATCATAAATTAAATATCTTACAGAAATATCAGCTTTGACTTCAGAATCTCTAGAGGTTTATCTTTAGTTCTTTCCAAGTCTGAGATCCTTTGCATTGCCCCAAGTCCCAAACTCTCGGTTTTTTACCTTCTTTGGCCGGCTTTGGGCTTTTACTGTAAATAAAATAATGAAAAAAATTAAATCATTATAAAATAAATTAAATTACGCTTTTTTTTTGAGGGGGAGCCCATTTTAGCAGCAAGTTTGGCACGAGCAGCCATAATAGAGTCGTCAGGAGCGGGATTTCGGGCTTTTTCTCGACTTTCTTTTTGGAGGGTCGTCCGGACGAGTTATCATCGATGCAACCGTCTTTTTGGATTTGGACGATTCGTCAAAGGTCCGCATTGCCTTCGGAGCCGAAATTTTCTGTTTGACATCAGACTCTGATCGTGAAAGGACACGTCGGAAAATGCGTGAGAACTCATCTTCATCAACATCAAACGGAAAAGAAATCGACTTGTACCGATCGCGGAACTCAAGATGTATGTCGTCTAAGAATTTATCAACATACGAAAGTTCTAAAATCTTTTGATACGCAACCACAAAAACAAGCTCGAATTCGTTATCAAGTTTGTACTTAAGCGAAAGCGATTCATGGTCAAACGTCTTCCTCCCAGTTTTCTCAAAAACTTAATATTCACAATCCATTCTTCTCACCTACTTTCTTAAATATTACCTGCAAAATTACAGATTTAATAAGCGCGTTGACGGACGGAGTGAAAATCTGGGAAGTCCCTTGAAAACACCAGAGGACAATCCCTCCTTTGCTGAAGATGGTAAAAAGATCCAACATTTTCTTTAAAATAAAAAATACACTTCGACTAAAGAAGTTGAGGATGACAGATTTTTTAAAATTGGTGTGTTTACGTAACCTTCTGACGTGTCCTGAGAAGGTAAAAGCATTGTTATAAAACGAATCGTGCAGTTTAGCCAATATCATATTCGAAATGCACCCCAATCTAGACTAAAAAGTGTTTCTACAACGTAGTATACTGTACAGACATGCAAAATAACACCGATGCGGTCGTTTAAGCCAGGTTATCCAGCCTTTTTATTTATATTTAATTGTTGCCAATTTATGCACACACAAAAAAGTTTAATAATCTCTTCAATAACTCTTTAAAAGCGTAGCAGTTCATTTTAGTACATGCTGGTAAATTTTTTTTATTGAGCGATATCTTTGCTCAAAGTTGCCCTTTGCTATGCCTACGCGCTTGTATTTATATGTCCCATGCAGCGGCATTGCCAGGAGCTCTATATCATCATGGCTTCTTTAAATAGTATATGTACAGGAGAATTAAATTACAAGTGTTCTGGTGTATCCCTCTTTCATGAAGAAACTTTTCATGAGAGTTCACCTGTCATTAGTACACATCAAGTTTTTTCTCGTATCCAGCAGGATAGAGGTGGTCTATAGACAGTAAATTTGCCTATCTTATGTAATATGTATGATTTCACCCAGTTTTTTGACGCTTGCATATTAGCGTTTTTGATTCTATTTTGATCCTTTAAAGCACTAAACTGTAGGGGCATTCTTTAAAGAAAACGCAAAAAAGCATCGGTAACAAGGAAATATGTAGGTACATAATAAGTTTTAGGAGCTTAATCCCCCTCCCCCTCCCCTCTGTTAATTCAAAAAAAGAAAATAAAAGTGTTGACCCGATTTTCACTTTTGATGGGGTCGGGGCGGTGGTGGGGCACCGTCAACAGGGTGGGGAGGGGCTCCGGCACGTTCGGTAAGACCCTTCAGTCGTTTCTTCTCCTCGGCCTGTTCATCGTCCAACGATTGTGTCGAAAAAATGGACTCGCCACAACTTTACGATAACCCGGGGGAGATGAAGAAGCCCCAGCAGGTGAAACGCTACACGGAACTCAGCGACCTGAACGCCCCCGAAATTTCGCTCGACTTGCAAAATTTGATCGACGACTCACAATTTAACGATGGGATCTTCAACGATTTTGACAGGGCCAAAGCCGAGGTATAATCAGAGCCGGACGACTTTAAACTACATGCCCCAACCTGTCCATTTCGAAGCCGTCAAAGAAGAACCCGACCCGGAATTCCGCTATTCTTACCAGTCGCCGCTGTTGAAAACCCAGTTGAGAAAATGGAAAATCTGTGGACAAGAATACCGATGAATATAAAAGGAGGCGCGAGCGGAACAACATCGCCGTTCGGAAAAGTCGCGAAAAGGCGAAAATGCGCTCCAGAGAGACGGAAGAAAAAGTGAAGCTGTTGATCAAGGAGAATGAGAGGCTTCAAAAAAGGATCGAGCTCTTAACCGAAGAGCTTAACGTCCTCCGGAGCCTCTTCAGCAATGTTGGTGTCCTCCCGGAACACCTGCACCGCGAACTCAATAAACATTTGGACACCTACACTCATCAATGAGACCAAAAAGTCTCCACATGTGAAGTGACAATCAGTTAAAGTGAGAAAATTAGTGCCTCAAGTGCATTTCGACGTAAAAAAAACTTCCTTTTTTTCTGGATTACTGTGTATTCCTCCAGCAAATCTGTCACTCACTCTTTCTGTCTTATTTTTTAAAATGGTATTGTACTTATGGTCCTTCACCCCCCTCTTTAAGGCTTTTATTTTTGCCAAAGTTTCAACCTTTTATTCTTTGCCTTCACAGAAACTTCGCAACTCGTTACCGAACGTGCCAACCGACAGAGAAAATTTCCGAAACCAAAAAGTTACCAAGAAATTTTGGCCAAAATCTTCTCAAATAAAAGCCTTTTTTACGCCTGTGATCGTTCTCAAGGACCATAAATTTTTGATGAAAAAAATCACAAAACGAAAAGAAATATAACATATTATATTTTTGTACCTATATTTAAAGTTCTTAATTAGTTTATAAGGGCCGCTTCGTGAGTTAGGGCAACATCAGAAGTGGGACTTTCAAGTCTTCCAGCATCCCTCAATCCAAACTGTCAACTAACGAAGAAATTACCTTTACCTTTTTGAGAAAGAAAGAAATAGTCCCTTTAGGAATAAAATATAAAGAGAAAATAATTTACAAACATCAAATTAACAAATAATTAAGAAATTTAAGGCAATGAGATCAGTTGAAAACATAAATACCTTGTAAACTTAACCATCCAATAATAACAATTTGTCCAAATTTTGGCGAACACATTCATCGTTTATGTTTACTTTTAAAAATTAAAAATTGCCTCCCTAACACATAAAAGATTGAAAATTTATACGTTATTGTCATCTACATACATGAAATTTTGGTCCGAAAATAAAAATGGCACATTTTGTAAACCGTAAATCTTCACCATTACGTCATGGAGCGGTCCCACTTAAAATATTGAAAGAAAAAAAACGAAAAAATTTTTAAAATCATATAAAAATCCAACGAATTTAAATTATATCTTTTGTTACCCTTTTATTTTTTTAAATTAATATATTTTTTTTATTATATAACTTTTAGCGTATATAACATACAGGGTGTTCCCTTTTTTTACCGTGCGCCCTTTATGAGAAAAATAAGTTACCAAAAGAATTTTTTAGTTTATAAATACTACTTGTTCCATAGTACAAGGCACCGTGGCCCAGAAACACTGTAAATATAATAATAATTTATTTTTTTTTTCTATTCGTTTCTGTGTTAAACACTATAAATTTATATTCAAAGTGTATATGATACATATATATTATTTTTATTAATTTTTTTTATGTAGATATTTCTCTTGTGCTTATTTTTTTATACTTATTAATTTTTAGTTGTAATTTTATTCTTTTTTTTAATTTATTATTAAAAGTGAAATTTTTTTGATATTTAAAATTTTTTGTCATTTCCTTTTGTTGTAATAGTAGCTCGATCTGTTGGTCTGTGGATTGGAAATGAACTTCGGGCGCCATGTTAAATGAAACCTCCAAAATGGATGATGGAGAACTAGAAGTTTGATGTCGTCAGGAGAAGAATTTGAAGTATTTGACCGTGTAAAAATGAGTCAGATGGAATTCTTTTATTTCATTTTATTGCTTTTGATCCACCCCTCTCCCCCCCCCCCATCGCTGTGGGAAGCCCATCAGGCACTGATCTTTGTTTTCCTGCGAGTTTCTTTATTTAATTTTTCCTCGCGCGCGCGTTTCTCGATTTAATTTTCGACCTTGATTCGATTGACCTTTTGGTCCGCGTCCAGCCGCAGCTGCGAGAGAGCCGTTTTTGTTTTCACCCCCCCCCCAAACCGCCCCATCTCTTTTCCTAAGGGAAAATTGCCAAGTTTTATAAAATGAAAAGAAAACAAAAAGGACCGAGTAGGTCGGTTAGGAAAACAATTTTTCAAACTTGAGGTTGGCTGAATTTTAACATTTATTTTTGCGGGCTGGATTTCTGTCAACCTGTGAATTTAGCAAGCAATTGCAATAACAGCAACATCATCAAGAGGAGAGCGGGAAACGATGAAAAGTTTTAGGGATAAAATACTTTAAGTTATTGTTACGTAGGTACTTCGCCATTAATTTTTTCTGCCCAAGGGAGGGAAGTACTTTCCGCTGACCGCTCTATGGTTTTGCGCAGCATCCAGAAGGGGAAGTACATCCCTCTTAGTTTTTACCTTTATCCATAGGCGGAGAGTACATTCCGCTCGTTTTCAACATAGATGGAAAAAGTTCCTGATCGGAAGAAACAAAATATTTTCTGCACGTAAAAAGTAAAGAATTTACCAGTGGGGTATTCTTCCCCCATGAAGATTACGGGGAAAAACCAGGTTACTCAGATTTTCAACCTTTCGAGAAAACTTTTCTGCTCAGATTACCTTGGTTTTCCCTTTTACACCGAAACTTCACTCGATTATTTGAGGCTTTGGCCCGGTTTTTCGCCTGTTCTTGCTACTTCATCATATCCTCCAGAATGGGAAGTACTTCCCTCGTTTTTACCTCTATCCAAAGGGCGGGGAGTACTTCCCGCTCAGTTTTCAAATAAGAGGAATTCGCACCCCTCAAAGCAATAATATCGAAAAAAAATAATGAGTTTCTTGGTTTTTCCCCTGCAATCTCATATTTAATTAGGTGTTGAAGCTCCTTATTTCGAATTTGGCTTTTCTAAGTCGGAAAAACGTTAATTTTAAAAGTTTTCGAAAGTGAAACAACATTTAAAAATAGTAAAATCGAAAGTTTTTCCGCAAAGTTCGATCGTATTTTCATGACTTTCGCCTTTCGTTTTTCCAAGTTAAAAATTTTCGTAGAGAAGAAAAGCTTAATTTATAAAATTTTAACCAGCTGGGTGCTATTTTAGGATTTTTTCCTTTCTCCAAAAAAAGTTCAGTTAGTCCTATTGGCCTTAAGTTGGCCCCCGAAGAAAACTCACTTAAAAGAGGGGGTGGGATTTTTTAATCATAATAATATGTTGTTAATTATATTTGTTTTGAAATTATAAGCTCAAATATTTTGTGAAGATGGGGGTTCAAGTTGTGTCTGTGAAGTTTCATGAAGTATAACTATGATGGACTGACGGCCGGCCTCCGCTACAGATTAACGTCCCATGACAAAAATGATTCATGACTAATGGAGTTTCACTGTTCGTTTCGATCTTACAGGAAATCTACAAGAGGCATCTCGAAAATCCCTGTTACTAGGATAATTTAATTCCTAAAAATGCTCATAATTTTTTATTTGATATTCTGTAGTATATTTTGAAAAATGAATTTGATTTTTTCTTTTCTCGTAAAAATAAGAGGAGCTAGAGAGATGGATAAAAGACTAGAGAGAAAAAAAAGGCGAAAAGGTGGTGGGGAGGCATTAAAAAAAGAGAGAGAGAGGAAATGAGAAAGAAAGAGACGGAGCGATAGAACCAGGAAATGCATTTCTAGAGAACCAAGGTCGCTTTAGAGCGAGATGGGAAATCTACGCCACCTTTTTTTTTTCTATCTAGGATGAAATAAAATCAAATGAAAAAAAAAAAACATTACACAAAAAAAATTCCTACCCAAATCCTAGTTCAAAATGTTTTTTCATTTTTGAATAACTCTCTTATTAAGCTACTACAATTTATGCTTTTTTCGAAGATCGAAGGTTGTTAAATGTTTCATAATGTACAATATTTACAAATTTTAGGTACCTACTTAATAAGTAGTTCCTATATATTATTTTCCACATTTTTTCTTGAATTTTCTTTGTGTTCCAGAAGCCCTGAGCATGAACAGGACGTTTCTTCTCTCTGAAAGCTATCATGACGCCAATCTTTTAGGCGTAAGCTTCCAGAAAACTAAAATATATCATCGTAAGTAGTATTTTTAATTTAAATTTAATTTTTTTTCTTTTTTGAACGCCCATTCTTTCTCATCGCGGGCCCGAAAGGGATCCCCACACGTGTTTGTCCCAGTTTCCCCACTCCTCTACCATTCTGAGCCCTACTACGTTCCTTCTATTTCTTTTTCTCTCCAACAAAAATTTACTCAATTCCTAGATGAAAACCACAGGATGTACAAGGGCGAAGATGTTTGCAATAACCTCCCTGTGACGTCGGAGAGTTCAGTTTGGCCAACCACACGTTAAGATTCGCACAAAGCAGCGCTTTTCCGCGAAAGCTCAAGGCGATACAAAAAAAGATAATGAAAACGTGAATTTGAGATGTTTTTATTGAAATAAAGATGTGATAAAATTTCGAAGGTGAAAAAACTTCACGAGCCAACTAGGTAAAAAAAATTGTTGCTCGTAACAAATTTGAATCTACTAGAAGGAACCTGACGAGTTACGACCCTGTTGATTCTTTTTTTAAAAAGTCCACCCTTTAGAAATTCTGCACGTTTCCCTTGGGAATGAGGCGGCCTTAAAAAAAAGGGGGGTTGTTCAAAAACCAGATTCTGCCCTTTTGATTTCTCAATCCCCCTCCGCCCCTCCACTTTTTTCTTCGCCCTTTTCTTCAACCCGGTTATCCCTCCCTACGAATCCTTTGGTCTGCTTATTCCTTTTTGTTTTCGAACCCCCTTTTATGTTTAAAAGAAAAAAAATGGTGTGTGGGGGGGCTCAGAAGATGAAAAAACAACCCATTCTTATAAAAATCTTTTTTTTTTCATCGAATATTTTTTTTCTTTCGAGGTTTTCGACAATCTAGGAAACTAAGCATAGCACTTTTAGCGACTTTCCAAAGCCATATAGAAGGGTTTCTAAAATCAGTGTTGCCAACTTGAAGGAATTTCGGTTCGCGTGTGTGCGGGTGTCTTTGAACCCGAGTTTATTCCTCCCTTCGTCCGTTTCTTTCTCTCTCCTTTTCGCCCGGGCCAAGGACGACGACGAAAAAGAAACTTTCTCTCTCCTTCTCTTCTCCTTTTTCTTCTTCCTTTCTTTCGTCTTCCTTTTCCAAATAAAACCGGTCCGAAAAATCCACATACAAAATTTTATATCTATAAAAAAAACTATGTACCTTCCCTGTTATCTTATCAGGGGAAAACTCCCTGGATAAGGAAGTCTATCTGGAAACGTGAAAAAAAAGAAAAAAAATTCTGTCAATATTATTATTTTTTACTGGCTTAATAAGACAAAAAAAATGTAACCACTGATTTTTATCCCTTGGTCTTCTAAATGTATATTGTTGGCTCAAAATGAAAGTGATTTATAGGGCCTAAAATTCTACAAGCACAACTTAAAATTTGAGAAGAAAATGTGTGCTCTTACTCAAAAAGTTCTATATTTTGCGCTCTATATGCAAAATAGATTTGGTACTACTAAACCTTATATTAAAATATTTTATCAATTCCTAGTTCCGACCAAATTTCGATGCTGTTCATTCACTGTCGTGAATTGCGTGGATATCGTGTGAGATTTCAAGGGCGAAACCTTGAATTTGTTTATTTATTTATTTTTAATTAAAGATATTCCTTATCTTCAATTTTTTTAGCAATTGACCCCTAAAACGTCTTATCCGCGAAGACAATATTTGATTAAAAACTCTAAAAAAAATCTACCCCAACAAGAAATTTTTTTACGTCACTTATTTTACACCCTGATATCTAAGTTTCTTAAAAAAAAAGACAGCAAAATACGGTTACCCATTAGCAAAACACGGTTTATTTTTCGTCGCACATATGCTTATCTTTTAATTTCCTCAAAGAGAAGTTATAGTAACGTCCTCCATGTCCGATTTATTGGTCCGGGATCCTGCGTTACTGAAACCGCATTTTGTGTTGAAACCGCAAAGTGCATCTATGCTTTTTCACACCATTTTTCAGCAAATCATTTCTAAAAGCATGGGCGTCTACCGGGGGGGGGGGGGGGTCCAAAGAATAAATATCATATTATGCAATACTTGGACACAAAGTTGTTCAAACCAAAATCTCGGGCAAAAAGGCATGATTTTTTTTTTTAAAGACCGAAAGAAAATCGTAAAAATCGGTGAAAATGGGGTTCCGAGGAGTAATAAAAATATAGTAAAAACGGAATTACTTAATCAAAAAACCGAGAAAAACTCCAAAGCTTTCGGTTCGTGTGTTAAAAAACCGTGGGGGAAAGAAAAAAAAAAAAAGGCGTCTATCTGTCAAAAAACTGAGGAAAGAGGAAAATTCCTGAACATCCTCTAAATATGGGGGTTATCTGTAAAAAAATAAAAAAATTTTTTTTAAAATACCATGGATTCATACGTATTATAAAAAAATAATGCAAAAATGGCGTTTTAACTGAGGAGTACTCTGAAAATGGGTAAAAATGCAATTTGCAGCCAAAAAACCGATTTTAAAAAAACTCCCGAAATCCTGTAAAAATTGGGGTTTCTTATGTGAACGCCCAGACTCCTCTAAAAATACCGAAATGTGGGAAATATCTCGTTTTTTAAAAACGCTTTTTATTCCTTGTATGCTGAAATTGGGGTCCGCTTAAAAAGTAAACCCTCTTTTCAGGATCGTGTGCCTCACAACTGAGTATTTAAGTAATTTAGTATTTAGAATTCAAAAATACACGTAAAGTTTATTATTATCGCCGTGTCTTTAACTTAGTGGGGTGGATGGGACGGTGGGAAGGGGTACCCCGCTTAAAAAGTGAAAGTTAACCCCCTTCCCACCTCTCATACCACGTTTCTGACTCGTCCGTAGAAACGTGTTGACCAAAAAAAAATGACGAAGACAAAAGTAACAACGGCAATGTTACGCAAGAGTCAATAATAGGGACTTTCGGGATTACTTACCTCGAAAAAAAACAATAAGAGCAGGATTTTTTTAGCATATTTTCTCCGGCAGACGGTAGAAATAACATGCAAAATTTCGATGTCATCAATTCGTACAAAGATTTTATTTATCAATTCGTTTTAAGTATATTTCCTGGCCACTCTACAATAGTTTTTTGAGCCTAGAAGATTTTTTGTTAAAATCCTGACCATTCTCCCCCATTTCAAAAATATTAACCAAGTAAAGCTGTGGTTGGCAACACCTTTTAGGGTTTTTTTTTTCAAATGTTGATGATGGCATCCCCGGAAGTAATATTTATTTTTCATAAATTTTTAGTGGAATCGTAGGTCCAGAATTAAATCCTCTTGATGCCGTTGAGCAAATTCTTTGTTGCGCTTTTCCGCTTTTATCATCTATTATCTTTTATACTTTTATTATGTTTTTTTTTATCTTTTATCATCTCTTACTACGTTTCATCGACTGATTGTTGATTTTATCCTATAAAAAAAAAAGTCCAATTAATTTTCTCTAATCGCTCTAAATTCGGCATTGGAGTTTTTATCTTTTTTCGTCAAAATAAGACTCTCTGCGTCAAAAAAATTATAATTAATAAAATGATAAATAACAAAATTTAAAGCTAAGGGTGGATTAAAATCTGTGAAACTTTGGGTGGTGGAAAACAGTTTTATTTTTTAGCGAAAGAAATGATACCGAGAGGTATTTGGAAAAGAACGGACCAATATTACGGCTGTAGCATACATATTCTCATGATAAAAATAAAAATACAAAGTATTCCAGTATAAAATGACGAAGGAGGGCCTGCCGGCACAAAAGACAAACTCGAGTCATGTCTAATCTTTTTGACCCCACGGTGTCTGGAAGACCCATTTCCAAAAACCGGCCGCCCAGGTTATTAGTTTTTAGGTATTAGGTAGAATCTTTTTCAGAAAGTTCAAAACTGCCTATACAGTGGAGAGAGGACACATAAACGTGACTAAAAACACTAAAAACCGGGTAAAAGCCCATTTTCACAAGACGATTCACGAAAAATGGGGTCAAAACGCATATTTGCTGAATAGGAATAGAAATAGAATCGTGAGAGATACGTAAACAAAAAATGAGATTCAAATATTTTTCTCAAATTTCATTTTTAAATTGGCGTATAGCGTTTAAAAATTAAAGTTTGTGGGGACTTGATTGCCTTTATTCTTGCTTAGAGGAAGTTTAGAAGTGTTTTTGAAGACGATGTTATGTATAGATTTTTGGCGAAAAATTGGATCAAACTTGATTGATGAAGTTGGAACTAAATTTTAATTTTTTCTAGACAAGAAGCAGCCTGCCTCAAAGGTTCTCTTTTCTTCTTTTTTTAAAAAGGATATCTGGACGTTACATAAGAAAAACTTTCCCTTTTTTCTCGCGTCGCCGTTTTGTATTCGGGTTGTGCAACAAGTAAAGGGGGGTGGCGGACCGGCCGGAGGGGCGTAGGGGGGGCTGTCGAGGGAATTAGGCCATGGAGCGCCCCCCTCGCTCGCGCCTCGTTCCCCGGTGCCTTTCAAACCGAATCCCCGAGACCGAATTTTTACCCTCAGTGGGTCTTTACCACGTCCCCCGCCCGCCCGCCTCCGCCCGGCAAAAAAGGGAAAAGTCCAATTGCATAACGTTACGACCTACTTCTGACCCGGAGCGGAAAAATTCGACGATAACAATTCGTTAAGACTCATAAACTTACCTGTGTACTACAAAACCTACATTTAAATTTTATAAGTGCTTACCTGTGTAAATCACTGTAACTTCTCTTTGAGGAAGTTAAAAGAACCTTCCCTGCAACTACCCCAAATGGAGCATCCTCAATTTTTTTCGCCAACAATATCCTTCGGAAACCTTTGAAGAGGAAAATTTCGGCCTCGCAATTTTCTGTCAAAAAATTGGCCGGCGTCACAGCTGTGCTCGAAGAAGACCCTTCAGATCTTAAGACCCACATTTAAAAAAAAAAAAATAAAATAATAATTACGGCCATATCTGGAAGAGCTTTTCCGAAAACCATCTCTCGAAGAGTATCACTAAAAATACTCCCTTTTTAATAATGAGGAAACAAATTTCTTTTTTAAGTTCTTCATTTAATTCATAAAGTTAAAATGCTCAAATCAGTGTAAAAATCCCAACTGGATAGCAACATCTTTTTTTAACTTCCTCAAAAAGAAAGTTATTGTGATACCTTCCATAGGTCTCTGTAAAAGGCCTTCTGATTAAACCCGGTTAGTGATCTTTACCGGTTTATACTTGTCTCTGGTGCCGGCGACTTTTCTGCCCTCAAAACGAAATATCACGTAAAAAGTCAGGAAACTATTATAAATCAAAAAACTCTGGCCAACATATCCCTTTTTTCCTCCAAAATACATATTGATATCATTGAAAAACTGGTAAACTTTTATCTTAAAACGGTAAAGCTGATCACAAAAAGACAGTGTGCCCACAAAACATAAGCTTTTGCTCCAAAACTCAAGAGTATAAGTTACTTCTAATTGGGTACTACGTAGAAAAAGTGTAGATTCCATAGAGCCTATATAACAAAAACTGCTAGTTATTTGAACTTAAGTTTGCTCTGGAAAATATACTCAAGAAATGAAGAAGTTAAGTTCTAAATTGTTTATTTCTTAGGTTATGACGTCATCGTTTTATTTAAGTTTTTGGCTTCGCGGGCCCCACCAGGCAACCCTTTGAGCGGGAAAAGGTCCAAAAATTTTAAGACTCAAGTATTTTAAAGCGTGACCGTATCCAAAATAATTTCGTTTTATTACACCCATCATTCCGAACTTGAAATTTTTAAAAGGTGTTTAAAGGTAACTCCAACTAATGATAATTCGAACTTTAGGGCGTATAAAAAATTTTAAAAAGCGAGAGTTGTACATTTTTTCTTTCTCTTCTCCTCTCTCTTTCGTTCTCGTCGGGTTACGAGCGATGATGTAACCCCTTCCCCACCGTCAGTTTGACCCATTTTCTTGAGGTGGAACTAAAAACGTTAACCGAACGTGAAAATAATAAATAAAAAAAAAGCTCTATAAAAATGTCCTACCCGAAACCAGATTATTTCGTGGTAATGACTCTTTTGTATCCGTGATGATTCTTTTAAGTGTGTTAAAAAATGTACATAGTCGTTCTCCAAATTATATAATTCACTGATGATTCTTTAAACTTCCTACTCAAGAACCCGGTTTTTTAAAAATGCGTCTTCAAATTAACGTAGGGTCATCATGGTCTTCATCGATCACCATACTTGTTGGTTGTGCCGGCCGGTAGTCTGTCGCCACACACCTCCCGAACGTAGTCATCCAATCTTCAGCAAAATACTCAAGAAATGCCAAGTGGTATATGGGAGGAAAACAATAGAGTAGAGCTCTGCAGCAAATTCAACTCACTTAAGTTATGGGTCAAATTTGGTGAAGATTTTCAAATTTGAGAATTGCAGAACTAATGCTCTCGACATTATTACGATAAGTTTACTAGAGGAAGCTTTGGGTTTAAATCAGATGAATTCCGGGCCCTTTGAGGTTTCTGGAAAAAGTTAAGACTGGCCACGGACAGGTCTAGAAGATCTCCCCCCCCCCCCAAGTCCTTCGAGAGTATCACATAATGAAGAAATTCCGACGGTTTTGAACCTTCTGACAATATGAGGTTCAAATTATGAAATTTTATTGTTTTAATATTGTAAAAAAAGGGAAAAATTATATTTGAAATTTTAAATATTGTAATTTACATATCAAAATGATTGTTATTTTATATATCAAAAATTGTAATTTTAAACCGAAATTTCCGAAAACCGGTCCCGGTTTTTATTCTCCTCATGGAGCTTTTTTGAGATCTTAAATTTTTTTATTATAAGTCTACCTACATAGGCAATTCGTTTGTACGTTTCAATCTAATAATAATTATAATACATAATTTAATTTATAGTTATGATTTTTGCGTGATTTTTAGATCTCTGATGTTTAGATGTTAAAACTTGGCAGCACTGCCCAGTAACTGTGAGCGTTTACAGAACCTTATTAAGACTCATAACCTTTCTACCCACGTTGTTTTCTAATTTCTATAATTCTATTCTAAATGCCTCCCTTAGAGTTGATTATTGATTTAAACCTTCCTCTTTTTAATCTTAAGTAACAAAATGTCTGAAGAATCAGGTAACGATAACGAAATTTTGCCGGGATGTTCGACTTTCGACGATTTCATCCAGGTAAGATAGATTTATCCAAGCTTTAGTGCTCTCAAACTAAATTTTGCTTTTTCTAGGCTGCTTATCCATGATGATGAAGTCCATCCGTGTGTCGAACAACCTCCCTAAATCACAGCAGTTTGGCTATTATAAAACGTATAGTGAATTTGAGAAAGTTATGAACGTTCAAAGTCATCGTCTTCAGGATACGTAAGAAAATTTTTGTGTAAATGTTATTCTATCAAAATTTTACAGAATGGATATGGTTTTGAGACATGTCGGGATTAAACGTAAGATCCATAATGAGCCGGATGGTGAAAAGTTCGAGTTGATTGTGGACGCCAATGATAAATTGTTGGACCGCGCTCATAAGTCGATGTCTTTGGTTGATGGGACACGTTTTAACCCTGATGAAGATTTCGGTGAAAAGACAGCGCCCCGGCCTAAAACAACAGCGAAAATTCCTGCTGCTGTATCAACAAGAAATGATGTTGTAAAATTGACCGTCCAGCAAAAAATAATCAGACCTCAAGTCATGTTCAAAGACAAGATTGACAACAGTAACAAACCTTGGGAGCCGATCATCAAAGATAAACCGAATGCTTTGAAACCTCTTTCAATATTATCAACTGTAACTGACGATGGTCAAGAAACGTAGGTTTTTTTAATACTAATGTTGAGTTGAAATCATTAATGTTTTTTTCCATAGCTATACACATCCATATGAGTTCGAGCTAGACAAGTTGAAGCCCAAAGATGACCGTTTGGTCCGTTTTGAACAGATTGAAAGTTCAAAACCGATCGACGAAACTACGCTTGTGTACGTTGAAACTGAAAAGGATCTTGATGGCCTTTTAGAAGATCTTAAAACGCAAAAAGAAATTGCCGTCGATCTCGAACATCATTCATTTCGAAGTTTTATGGGTTTTACTTGTCTTATGCAGATATCGACCCGAAATACAGATTATATAATTGATACTCTTTCTTTACGACATAAACTTCATATTTTAAATGAGGTTTTTACTGATCCTAAAATATTGAAGGTAAATTTTAAAAAATTGTTTTTATTGTTCATTGAAAATTGCTTGTTGACAGATATTCCATGGTGCGCAATGTGATATAGAATGGCTTCAAAGGGATTTTGGACTTTATGTGGTTCACATGTTTGATACTTTTGAGGCTGCAAAAGTCCTTGATTATCCGAAACTTGGTTTGGCATATTTGCTCAAACGGTTTTGCAAAGTGGACGCAAATAAGCAGTTCCAGCTGTATGACTGGAGGACACGTCCTTTACCTGATAAAGCGCGTTTTTATGCACGTCAAGATACTCACTATTTGATATATATTTACGAGATGATGAGTAACGAGCTTTTCGATAAGTCTTCTGGTCCAAGAAGTTTAGAAGTCGTGTTCAACAATAGCAGAGATGTTTGTAAAAGGGTAAGTTAATTGAATTTTCATAATGAAATGTGTTGGGCATAATTGTCGTAATCGCAACTCGGAAATAACTACATCTTGTGTTTTTCAATTTTAGGTCTATATGAAGCCACTCTTGGATGAGAACAGCCATATGACAATTTACAGGCGAATGCAGCGACCGTTTGACACACGGCAGCTGTTCGCATTAAAAGAAATTTACAAATGGCGAGACGGTATAGCAGAACAGAAGATGAAAGTCCTGGCTACGTCCTATCCAACCACATGATGATGCAGATAGCGCAGACGTTACCACGTGAAGTTCAAGGAATCCTTGCATGCTGCAATCCGATACCTCCTCTCGTCCGACAACATGCGATTACCCTACATTCCATCATACTGAAAGCAAAAGAAGTCCCACTTGTCAAGGTAATGATAATTTCTTTACAGCCAACTCTTCTCCTGCAATGACTCGAGTTGGCTGTAACTTTTTATCAAAATTATAATTCTGAGAATCCAAAGGAAGAGTTGGCTGTTCAATTAAATTTATGTAAGGAAAACTTTATAATTTTTTAATTTAGGAAGATGAAATGGAAGTTGATAATCAAGTTTCTGATGTTGAAGCTTCTGAAGATCACTTTGAGGCTTCTGATGATGAAGCTACCGAAGATCACTGCGTTGTTTCTGACAATGAAGTTCCTGCCTCGTCAGAAAATGGTGATAATGCTATAGAAGAGGTAATGGAAATCTTGATGGTGATGCCACAGCAGACAGTGATGCCGATGAAATAGCGGATTGTGATAGTGATGGAAATTCCGATGTTTCAATAGATAGTGATGCCACTTCTGACAGCGATGCCATTTCTGATAGTGATATGTCTTCTGACTCAGATGTGAAAACTCGACCAGGATGTAGTCGTTGAGGCTATACTGAAACGTCAAAAAATTGAACGTGCTAACCTCCAGACATAAAATTCGGTGACCTCATTACCGACTTCAGTTTTTCCCCTGCGGGTGACCTCATTCTCGCTTCCAGTGACGGTGACCTTAAATTATACTCGTACGATCTAGAAAACATCCATGATACTGGAAAAATCGAAGCACACTCATCGTAGCTTCGCTGTCGCCCTAGTCCATATGCCGAGCGAAGGTCCAAAGGGATTGATTAGCTAATCCAAAAAAAACATAAAAACTGTTAACTACACTACTAAAGTGGACTGTAATTTTAACAAACAAAAATACGATAATAAAAATTTTACTTACTCTCCAACTGCGGCCTTCCACATTACCTGTCGGGGGAATGAAGGAAAAAAAAGGATAGAAAGGAAACCGACGTCGCTGATGATGGCCTTTTGAATTTGTCAGAAATTTGAAGGGTCGAGATGCCGGGGTTTCAAGATGATACGATATGAAGATTTTCACGATATTACAATTAATTAAATCAATTACAATAATTAACCGCTTGTTGGTTGCCAAACCTCAAACGCAACGAAAAACGGAATGGGAGAAAAAAAAGAAAAAGGAAGGGACAAATTTTCCAAATTGATGGAGGGGGACCGCGACCTCCCACTCCCTGGACACACCTGCTGCCTAGGGATTATCTCGGCGTAACCATACCCCCGCCGCTGAAGCGATGCCTTCTGAAGACACCACAAAACTATAAATTAACTAAAAATAAATTCGACTATCTGGTCTATCTATATACATACTCCTCTCGTTTCTTGAGAGCCAAACGCAAAATCAAATAATTTCTTCTAAATGACAGCAAAAAAAAAAAAAAAACAAGATGAAATACGCGCACTTCTTGGCGTACTCACTGGAAGTTACTGATTCGGTAACGGATAAACCTTAATTACGGGTCTTTTAAAAGATCCGTTAGATGTGCGGACTTGCACTACTCGAACTATCCCATCTGAACCCGGAAAAACTTCTTCAACAACCCCTAAAGGCCACGTCAATGGTGGTGAATGCCCCTGTTCGATCACTACGACTGTACCCTTGGTGACTGCGGAATTATCGGTCAACCATTTTCTTCGCACTTGCAATTCGTGCAGATATTCCTTTCGCCACCGACTCCAAAACGTTTGGACCATTTGATCCACAAGTTGAAAGCGGGAAAGCCGATTTTGAGGAATGTCTCTCCAATCGGACGACGGAAGGTTTTTTAATGGCGTTGCCATAAGGAAATGCGCCGGGGTCAAAACGGCAGGATCACTTGGGTCGGCGCTTAGCGGGCACAGGGGTCTTGAATTGAGTAGCGACTCTATTTGTATCAAGATTGAATTAAGTTCTTCGTAAGTTAGCACTTGAAGGCCAATAACCTTAAAAAGGTGGGTTTTCACTGATTTAACATTTGATTCCCAAATCCCGCCAAAGTGGGGTGCATTGGGTGGTAAGAATTTCCAGTTAATTCTATGAGTTCCTAAACCTCATTCAAAATTTTTTGATGTTTAGGTTCGGACATGAAACTATACAACTCATCGAGTTCGGTCTTAGCACCGATGAAATTGGTTCCGTTATCGGAATACATAGTTCGACACTCTCCTCTCCTAGCCAAAAATCTTTTAAAAGCCGATAAAAACAACTCTGTTGAAAGATCCGACACCAATTCAAGGTGCACTGCTTTGGTTGTCAAACAAACAAAAAGGCAAATATAAGATTTGGAGATCACGGGATTGCGTTTTCGGCCGATGGATATCTTTATTGGACCTGCATAATCCACGCCTGTATGAAGGAAAGCCTTTGATTCATTAACTCTACATGCCGGAAGATCCGCCATCATCGGATAAGTGGGTCGTGGACTAACCCTAAAGCACAAATTGCAGGATCGAACCCTTTGGCGCAACCGAACGAGCTGACAAAATCCAAAATTTTTGTCGTAAAACGGCCAATAATAAATGGGGACCGGTATGAAGGTTGGTTTGATGATAATGATCGATAATCCGATTGACGAGAGGATGTTTTTTGGGGAGCAAGATTGGGTGAGTATGTTCAAACCCTAAGTTTGCTTTACTTAATCTCCCACCGACTCGAATAAGTCCATCCTTCAAGAAGGGATTTAAACAACGAATTTGTTTTGACACCAAACGGTTACTTTGCAGTTTAGCAAAGTCTTCAGCAAAGTCAGACCTTTGAACAACCTGGCACAAATAAATTTCTGACTGATCCAAACCATGGCGAGTTTCATGATCTTTCGGGATCAATTTCACAAAACGAAGAACAAAAACCATAATCTTTAAGAGGGTGTTGTAACTTGAACACCGAGTAATCAAATTTAGAATTTGATTGGATTGGTCTGGAACTGCTGCGACCATCAAGCTAGCGCTTCTTCGCTCGGGGGGTTCACAAGCCGACAATTCTAACTCCACTGGCCACTCGGTTGGAGCTAATACCATCCATGGCGGACCGTTCCACCACAATTCTGCTTCCATTAACTCCTGTGGTAGAATTCCCCTGGAAAGACAGTCGGCGGGATTTTGTTTCCCTGACACATGGGCCAACGAGTGATTTCCTTGCAATCTTGAATTTTAGACACTCGATTGGCAACGAATGTTTGCCAACACCGGTGACGCTTTCAGCCAACAAAGGACAATTTCTGAGTCAGAAAAGGCTAAAACTTCCTTTATGGGTTTTCGAACACAAATCGCTTCATATGCATATTAATTAAATTGGCTAACAAAAAGGCGGCTAACAACTCTAACCTTGGAATACTTTGCACTTTGGCAGGAGCCACTTTAGACTTGGCACAACAATCTCCCGGAGCGTCTAGCATCTCCATCAACGACTAATATATAGATAACCGCGCCATATCCACGTGAAAGCATCACAAAATCCAACTAGTGATATCTCTACCGAACCGTTCAGTCCCAAAAATCGTGGGATTTTTAACTCGGTTAACAAAACAAGCTGAGTTTGAAAGTGTTCCCACTTATTCACAATTGTGGACGAAGGTTCATCATCCCAGTCTGCCTTTTCTTGCCATAGTTCTTGAATGAGCACCTTAGCATATAAGATAACCGGTGCTAAAAAACCTACTGGATCATATATCCTTGCTATTGTGGACAAAATGGACCGTTTTGTGGCTGTTCTTTTCTCTAAGTCCAATCTGAAGTGGAAAATATCCATTTCTGGATTCCACACTAGCCCTAGAACAGGTAATGTATTATCAGTTTCAAATTCTTTCCCTCCCTCTACTCGATCGGAAAAGCCTGGAATCTCGTCAGGAACATTCGACGACCATTTGACTAATTTAAACCCACCTAACGACAACAATGCTTTCGATTCTAAATGAAGCCTTGAGGCTTCTTCAATATTTCGACAGAAGTGACCAGATCGTCCATGTACATATCACGGGGGATAAATTGCTTGGCCAGCGGAAAACTCTCACCTTCATCTCGCACCAATTCTTGGATGGTCCTCAATGCCAAAAACGGCGATGCCGACAGTCCAAACACTACCGTGTTATGACGATAGACTTGAATAGGGAGTTCTTGAGAATCTCCACACAATCTTCTGCCATTCTCGATCAGCCTCACGTACAACAATTTGCCGGTACATCTGCCTGATGTCCGCACATAAACCTATTCGAAACAATCGAAAATTCAATAATAAGGAAAATATGTCCGCTTGTAATTTTGGCCCAACATACAAGCTGTCATTTAGCGAAAGCCCTAAACTGGTCTTGGCGCTTGCATCAAACACCACCCTAACGGGGGTGCTCGTACTTGCCTTGTGTACACAGTGGTGTGGAATAAAATATCCTTGCCCCATCAGGATTTTTTATTAACGACAAATGACCTTGGTCTATGAAATTTTAATACCTGATGGTAGGCCAATTTCAATTCCGGCATTAAATCGAGCTTTTTCTCCAGATTCAGAAACCTCCTTTCAGCAATTTTGTAGGATTCCCCTAATTGGGGTTTTTCGAATTTAAAAGGCAATGCGATCACATATCGGCCTTCTTTGGAACGTGATACCGTAGAGCTATAAATTCTTCACAATTTTTCATCGTCAGATCTATGAACCATTTTGGAAGCTCTTCTATCGCCCAAAACCTTTCTAATAGTGAATTAAGATTGGTTACACTCACCAATGACGTCACTTGGGTCACCGAGTTTACCACAGGGGCTCTTCCATCAACACAAACCCTAACTGACTCTCAATTGCCACCGGATGATGTGGTGCATTAATTATTTTTCTGTCCTTCAACAAATACGGGACCAATTCTGCGCCCAACACCCCATGAATCTCCTTGGGAGTCGAAAATCCTCATCCGCCAAGTTTAATTGTCTTAAGTAGGACAATTCAGATACTTCTACTGCCAGTGACGGCATCTTCTCGACAATTTTCTCTACTACCAATGCTTCGATGCCAAATGAACAATTTGCATCGAATCGAGAGGAAAAAGTCAAGAAAGTCTTTCCTATGACTGGACTTTCCTTCCCACCCATGCCTAAAACTGCAAATCTGATCTTCTGCAGATTCAATTTCAACCGACGACAAGTTTCCGCAGTCAAAAAATTGCTCTGACTACCTGAATCCAAACAAAAAACGCACTATCTGCGTCCGACCACTTCCATCGACAACATGGACCTGTGCTGTTGACAAAAGCACTGTAAATTCTCCCTTAAAATTCTAGGCTTAGCTACTGCGCACACATTCGTACTAGTTGAGGGACCCACAGGTTTCACAGGCTCAGTATTTTCCTTTGGTTTGAAAGGGAAATGTATCAACGAATGATGAGGAAGGTCACAATCCTTGCAAGGCTTAGTTTTCTCGCAGTTGGATGCAATATGCGATGAATTTAAACATTTGAGACACAAACGACAACGTTTAACCGCTTGAAACCTATCCCAAGGGGACATTTTCAAAATTTTTCTACAATCGACAAAATTATGGCCTTTTTTTTGACAATGCTCACAAAACGCTTTGTTCTCCGCCGCTTCTACCACCAAGGCATGGGTTGTTTTCGTATACTTCTTTTGCTCGCTTTTCGATTGTACATTCTGCGACTTCTCTACCTTAAACGACCTTAAATGAGTTTCCACAAACTCCACTAAATCCTCATAAGTTGTACTCTTATCTCTGATAGATGTCTCAAATTCTCTGCGGGACTTAGAATCTAGAATCTTCAAACCTTGATATAAAAAGATTCGCCCTGACAAATCCTCTAAATCTAACCGCCTCAACGCTGCGACCGCAGCACAATACCCATCTAAGAAATTCTCCAAATTCTCTCTAGATTCCCCTTTTAGAGGTTGGAATTCGAATACTTTTTCTAATAATTGTCACATATTACCCTTTTATCATCATATCTTTTCCACAACAAATCTTTAATGATGCTGTAATTTTCTGCAGTAGGTGGGACTTGTCGACAAACCCGTAGCGCTGCACCTGACAATCTAGAAATCAAAAAAGAAACCTTATGCAAGTCGGTTAAATTAGGATTCTTATCTACCAATGAGACGAATAATGATGAGAACACTGGCCATCTTTCAGCACTACCAGAAAATTCCGGTATCTCCAACTTTCCCAACAGCATCCTAGAATCCACTAAAGAATGAGTTTCCTCTCCTTTTACTGCTTTAGGAAGTTCCCTCTCCTTTTCAACCTTATACTCTTTTGCAATATAACGAATAAAATCAACCTGGTCTCTGAAACTGGTAATTTGAAGTGTACTTCTCATCCATCTCCAAATTCATAATGTTGATTTGATCGTCCAACTCTTCCAGTTCCCTCACTGTGTCCGTCAACGACGGATACATTATCCTAAACGCCTTTAAATTTTTGCTGTCCACCTTCGCCGCTGGAACGTCAATGGCCTTAGCGTATTCATAGAGACGTTGCAGACGCGCGAATATCGTCTCCCTTTTTTTCGACAACACCTTAATTTTGACATCCGCTTGAGACGGCATTTTAAAGAACAACAAAATATTCAATGAGATTGACTGACCAGAACGACAACCAAAACCACGTGTAACTCCAAGTTTATAAACAAAGCCACAAGTCGAAGGTTATTCAGGGTTTACCCTGTCGGCAGGCGTACCCAGCGAGCGAGAGACCGGGAGACCACTGTCCGAAACCTGAAAAATTATGTCCGTCTGAAAAAGATGGATCCCCTTATCTCTTCGTTCCCACGGCTCAAACTCCAATTCCAAATTGTGAATAACGAATTACCCGAATTAGATTCAAAATCCGGTTCGGTCAGGACCAAAATGTTAACTACACTACTAAAGTGGACTGTAATTTTAACAAACAAAAATACGATATATAAAAAATTTTACTTACTCTCCAACTGCGGCCTTCCACATTACCTGTCGGGGGAATGAAGGAAAAAAAAAGGATAGAAAGGAAACCGACGTCGCTGATGATGGCCTTTTGAATTTGTGAAATTTGAAGGGTCGAGATGCCGGGGTTCAAGATGACACGATATGAAGATTTTCACGATATTACAATTAATTCAATCAATTACAATTAATTAACCGCTTATTGGTTGCCAAACCTCAAACGCAACGAAAAACGGAATGGGAGAAAAAAAAAAAAAAAGGAAGGGACAAATTTTCCAAATTGATGGAGGGGGACCGCGACCTCCCACTCCCTGGACACACCTGCTGCCTAGGGATTATCTCGGCGTAACAACGCCTTAAAACTTACAGGTACGTCTCTGTTGTACGTCATCCTCGACCCTCACTCGAAAAGAGAATAAAGCCTTTTTTTCACGATTACTGCCTCCAGTACTTTTTCGTTTTTGCACGGGTAGCACAGTAATAAGCCCCGCGAGAAACGAACTTAGATCGTCATAGGATTGAAGTTCGTTAAACTGCTTAATTGATTTCGTCCTCGTAAATTCATCTACATTTTGAAAACATTTTAATCGAGAACACTTACAGTCTGATCCAATTTCATGGGAAGAGAGCCTAAGTTTCTTCATAACCTCGGACATTCTTCCTGTGGGTTTCCTCTTTTGGTTAATTGGTAGCAACTTTCCCCACTTCATCACTGCTTCCTCCAGAATCCATGATGGTGGTACCTTACACGATTTTATTCGCCAACAATTTTAAAAAACAATAAGACACAAAAACAACACCAAATTACGTTTCAAGAATTCAACAAGTGAGGAGCAAACTTTCAAAAGGGAACTATCCATGTTTCGACAAACCCTTTTTTTTTCGATTTTTTATGTCTCCTAGAAGAGCTGCATTGATCCATGCATTCGTTTTTGATCATAATGGAACGTTTCACGTTCTGTTTTAATGCTCAAAACTAGTGTTTGCTTCAAACGTTACATATCCATATCCTTGATTTTCGTTAAAAAAATTTATCAAAACGGAACATATCCATTGTTATCTTAAATCTAATGAATAGTGTTCACTCAAAATGGCTCATATCCAAAGTTCAACATAGCAAATGGTTTCTATTTTAAAAGTTTTCGGAGAAGACTACTAGATTGCGACACTTTTGCAGTATACGTCATCAAGTGAATATATTCCCGAACCCATAGGTGGCGACCGCGACCGTCTTCGGCTCTTCTCTTATCAGCTATGCACGTGTTGTCTGATATTTTAGCGCCAACTTGTTTTACAACAGATTTTAAGTTCTTTTTTTTTCCTAATTTCTAATTGTGTACTGTGGTTCCTGTTTATTAGTTTTGAAATAAGAATGGATGCTACAGTAAGTGACCTCACGTACGTTTATAAATTAAGCAATTATGTCCCAGATTTCAGCCCGTGTTTATCGTGCGTAATGATTTAATGTGTATCTTTTTTAATTCCAGTTACGGTTCGCGGAAACGTAAACGGACCTACGACTCTGTACGTCAGTCTCTTCGAAATGACAAATACTGCGATCCTGACCCATATTTAAAAAATTTAAAGACTCGGGGGAGGCCTTGTTCCCACGATTCTAAGAATTTTAGATGTAGTTCGGTAACTTGGAAGGACATTGCTGAGAATCGGAAAAAAATTTTTAGAAACACTCAAAAGTTGCTCCAGGACGCTGTTCTCATGACGTTTATGTCCGCGTATGAACCTGAACGTAGGCGTGAAGGCCAGTCTAAAATTCTTGAGGCAAACCTAGCCTTCTGGCTAAACCAAAATCGTTGTCAATAAAATATTTCATGGCGACCTACCCAGAGAGGAAAATGGTTCCCGTTTGTAAAACGTTTTTTTGCTTTTCTCTTTCCGTCTCCAACAAACGAGTCCTGTCCATAGGTAAATCAATCTTCAGTGGGGATTTACCAAAAGAAAATAGAGGTGGGGACAGAAAGTCCAAATTAGGCGAACCAAAAAGGAAGGCGGTGAAAGAATTATTTCTGGGCTTCCGTGTGTGGAATCGCATTACGGCGGAGTAAAAGTCGTCGTGTATACCTGTCTGCAGAACTTTCCATCCGCAAGCTATTCAGACTTTACAACGATTCAGCGATTCCTGGTTTTCAATCCAGGTAGTCACTTCGGCGCAGTCGGTAGTCAGCCTCTGTGACGAGGGCCGCATATTTGCTGATGTCAAAATTGTTCGAAAAAATCCGGCTCCTTGGCTGGAAGGTTCAGTCTTGGACTTTCATCACGGAGACCGGAGTTCGATCCCTAGTTAGGTAGAGGGATTTTTGTTTGGAAGTTAAATTCCAAATAAATTTTCTTCTACAAAATCCGTGGATAAATTAGTAAGGCCACTTCTCTGGAGTTGGCACTGTAAAAGGCGCCATGGCAATATGGCGAGATCCCCCGCCTGGGTCCAAACCCCCCCCCCCCACCCTCTTGTGACAGCTAACACAGGCTATAAAGAAGTAAAAAAATAGATTAACCAATAGGAAGAATGCCTCTTGCTTTTGATAAATACTTTTTTAATAAAAATAAACAAATCAATGGAAAAAAAAAAAAAAAAAAAAAAAAAAAAAAAAAAAAAAAAAAAAAAAAAAAAAGTTGTAGCAACGAAAGCTAGAAAGTTAGCTAGCTTAGAAATAAAATAAAAACTCGTGGCGAGCTAATTCTTCAATGTTTGTGAAGTGAAGAAGGGAGCCACTTAAAAATTTCTACGAGAATAATATAAATAAATTAGTGATAATAAATAAAATATACTGCGGTGCGTGAGCCGAGGCGAGGCATTTCTAACCCCGTCCACATTGAAAGGAACGAATTTGACCCGAGTGCCGAATTACTTTAATGTACTGACTCTGGCTGTCACACTCCTTGCGGAACGCCTCGGACCTGGCTGCCTCGCCGCGGAAACACTTCCACGAAACGAATGGCTCGCCTCGGATTGCCTCGTTCGGGTGCCGCAAAAGGAGGAAGTATGAAATTTCTTCCTACTAAAAAAAATTTTTTTACACCTCAAATTTGTAAAAAATATAAGGAATTTTTTATAACTTCAAATAGATATATCTCCGCCATGTTTTCTTGATGAAAAATCGCCCTCGTTGAAAATTGTGGCCGTTTTTTCAATTAAATATGGCAATATGGCGAAAGCCCCGCCTCGATCGTAAAACCAGGTATCGGTTAGACGAACCAAGAGTAACAAAATCAAAATTCAAAAATCACTCTCGCCACTTTCTAGATGTCAAAAGGAAGATCCTGTGAAAATTTGGTGAAAATCGGAAGATTTATTCTTTAAAAAAATTTATCTAAAAAATTCTATTCATATTTTAAAATAAAAAAAATTAGGGTTCGAAGGGGATGCGTGGTACGGAAGGAAAGGGCGGGGAGGTGGGGAGAGTAAACAATAAACGGATTCTCGTTCACGATTCTCAATTTTTTAATCCCGTCGAGAAAACAAATAACGCCCCGAAATCTTTCCCCTCTCCCACCGAGCATCGGTTCTCTTCAAGGACAAGGTTCTATAGGGGTGTCAGAAAGTAACTCTTGAAAATCGGAGGTGGCGCAGTCAGTAGGTATCTTACCAAACTCGCGCCAACCGGCGCATGCGTACTTGTCTCAAAACTGAAAACCGACTGGGCTCGAGGACGCCCTTAATCGACTCCAGGGCCTCCAGTCGGCATTCAACGGCGTCCCCGAAATAAAAAACGTCGAATTAGGAAGCGGAAGCAGCTTTTGGCAATGGAGCAGAGCGTTTAGTCTACCTTCTTGGTTAAACCCTACTTTTGTCAAGCCGATATCTCAAGCTTTGATTCCGAAGGAGGACGCCCTTCAGGTGAAATTTTCTTTTTTTTATAAGATCATTGTTAACGATTTCAACATTGGTTTTTCATCGCCTGCTACAGATGCTTGCGCACCCTGCACCCGATTGAAGGCAGAACACGCACGCGCCAAAGAATTAAATCAGGTCGAAAAATGCAGCTAGTTAATTCGAAAAAATTTATTTTTCACCCATTAGTAAGGAGAAAACTTTAGGGCTGTTCATGCCTCTTTTGTTTGGCCTGGTTGGGCAAAACTAGGTTTCTCCTTTTTCAACTTTTTTTTATATTTTTTAAGGAAGAAAGAGAAATGAGATATGTAATTTACAATTAGTTTAAAAAAATTTATTTACACTTATAAATTAACTTAAATCTAGAATTAGCAATTATTATTCTACCAAAATCCATTAGTTGCCATCAATTGGCGTGTTAATTTTAAACTATATACAAAAATTTTTGGATCGTCGTCTATTGCACATGTCCATTTTTCTAACACATTTGTTCGACTTGTCCCAATGATTTGATAAATGTCTCTCCTAAAACATCCCTTCGGATCCACAATGCCGTTACATCTAATCTATCTTTGTGTCTTATTAAGAAGTCCTTTGATAGATTCTGCAGCGCACATGCACTAGTCCAACATATTTATCACTGATTTCTCTATAACTTTTCACTTAATTGTTGATTCATACAAATTGCTGGCCAGTATAACTTGTCTGCGTATTTGATGATGTCTTCCTCTCTCATCGGGTATGTAGAAAGGATCTGCCAACTGACGTATTTCTTTATTATGTCAAGAGTCCCTTCTCAAATGTTAAATCTTCTCTCAAAAAAATTGTCCATTTTTTTGCCTTGATTATTTTTTTCATTGCAGGCAACACAGCCATTTTCCATCCCGTATTCCTGTGCAGGGCAATGAAGAGGTTGACGATGTCATTATCATCTTCCAAATATGACAAAAGATTCTTCATTATGGGATAGTAAAATTTGTCTGCATCCATTTTCAATACATTTTCTGGAAATTAAATAAGTTAATATTATCATTATAAAAATTTAAAAATAAATTAAATACCTTTTTTTTATTTAAAATTTGCAAGAATAGCATATGCTCTAAATTTCTAAATTGTTGGTTACCTCATTAGCGGGTTCGACCTTTGTGTAGTAACTAGAGTTGATGAGGCTTACATCTATGCCGTTACATCTAATCTATCTTTGTGTCTTATTAAGAAGTCCTTTGATAGATTCTGCAGCGCACATGCACTAGTCCAACATATTTTATCACTGAATTTCTCTATAACTTTTCACTTAATTGTTGATTCATACAAATTGCTGGCCAGTATAACTTGTCTGCGTATTTGATGATGTCTTCCTCTCTCATCGGGTATGTAGAAAGGATCTGCCAACTGACGTATTTCTTTATTATGTCAAGAGTCCCTTCTCCAAATGTTAAATCTTCTATCAAAAAAATTGTCCATTTTTTGCCTTGATTATTTTTTTCATTGCAGGCAACACAGCCATTTTCCATCCCGTATTCCTGTGCAGGGCAATGAAGAGGTTGACGATGTCATTATCATCTTCCAAATATGACAAAAGATTCTTCATTATGGGATAGTAAAATTTGTCTGCATCCATTTTCAATAAATTTTCTGGAAATTAAATAAGTTATATTATCATTATAAAAATTTAAAAATAAATTAAATACCTTTTTTTTTTTATTTAAAAATGTGCAAGAATAGCATATGCTCTAAATTTCTAAATTGTTGGTTACCTCATTAGCGGGTTCGACCTTTGTGTAGTAACTAGAGTTGATGAGGCTTTAGGAATGCGAGAGGCAGAGTTTGACCGAGCTGGCCTGTTTGTTACTTTGGGAACGCTGCTTCCCCTAAAATGAAAAGAATTAACACTTACTATGTTAAATTTTAAATTTAACTCTTTGGGAACGCCTTGGCTCATGAAACCAAACTTCCAACTATCGAATCATTGCCATACTTGGAAATTTCAAAAATCTCCCAGCATTTTCTCTGCGGATCCACAATGCTGTTACATCTAGTCTATCTTTGTTTCTTATTAAGAAGTCCTTTGATAGGTTCTGTGGCGCACATGCGCTAGTCCAACATATTTTATCGCTGAATTTTTCTATAATTTGTCCACTTAATTGTTGATTAACAGAATTCGCTGGCCAGTCTAACTTGTCTGCGAATTTCATGATGTCTTCCTCACTCATTGGGTATGTAGACAGGTTCTTCCAGTCTACATAATTCTTTATTATGTCAAGAGTCCCTTCTCCAAAAGATAAATCTTGTCACAAAAAAATTATCCTTTTTTTTCCCTTGATTATTTTGATCATGGCAGGCAACAGAGCGCTTTTTTGATTAGAAAATTTTTCTCATCTAATCATTGAATATAAAAAGTTAGTTAATGACTGAGCAAAAGGTGCATAAGCTCAGAGCCAATGCATTTTACAAACTAATGAAAGAGGCAAATGATTTGGACAACGCTAGAGTCATTGTGTTTGACCTTCAGCAGGTGCACCCGCTGCCAAAAACCCCTATTGGAGATGCTTTTTATAGGAGGCAAATATCTTATTACGCATTCTGCTGCGTTCCTCCTGATTCGAACGCCCCTCCATTCTACACATGGAACGAAACTCAGAGTGGTAGAGGCGCTGTCGAAATTGGTTCAGCGTTACTCCATCATTTAAGCGAAATGAATTTAAGTGGAGTTGAAACGCTTCACTTATTTTGCGATGGTTGTGGCGGCCAAAACAAAAACGCACATCATCCACGTTTTATCTTTTTGGCTGAAAAAGCGTTCGCCTGATCACGTAAAGTCAGTGAAATTAACTTTCCCCGTCCGAGGCCACTCGTTCCTTCCGGCAGACCGAGCGTTCGGAAGGGTTGAAAAAATTCTACAAAAAAAGGGCAGAAATAAAAAATGGAGAAGAATACGATACATACTCACAGGTCGGTGAGATCAAAAAACTCGGCCCTGATTGGGAAATTTTTAATATAAAAGAACTTGGGGAGTACTACAACAAATTGCCCGGAATCAGCAAGGCCAAGAAGGTAGAAATAAAAAAATTCCCCAAAAAAATCGGTGGATTCTCCACAAGAGTGAGATGCTTAAGTCATTATAGATTTGAAAGCGAATTTGAGATTTTCCGTTCAATTATAAAAAAAGGGAAGAAAGAAGATGATGTGAGGCTGGAAAAATTTCTATCATTGGGGAGTACTACAACAAATTGCCCGGAATCAGCAAGGCCAAGAAGGTAGAAATAAAAAAATTTATTTTTTAGGCACCCCTAGCTCCAACAGCTAGCCTTCAACCCACCCTCCAAAAAATAGTAGAAGATTTTAAAAAAACGTGTCTGTGATAACTGGTGACAAAACAAACCATAATGTGATAGTTCCTAAAAATATAGATTAAGTCTTGCTAAAATTGAATTTATTTTATTATTTATTGTAAATACTCAGCTAAATTAATATTCTCTTGCACTTTTTAGCATGCCATTATTTATTTATTTATTTTCAACATGTTCAATCATTTGTTTTCTTATGCATGCATTATTGTTTTTATTGATGATGAGTCTTTTTAGCTATAATTTAAAAGTTCTATTTCATGTGAGGAACATCATTGGATGTCCCCCTCACCGCAAATTTCAAGATTAGGTATAACAAATCAAGTATTATAATATGTTATCATTATTGGTATTTTTTCTTGTTTGGTTGGTATCAACTTTTGGTGTTGAACACATGATACTTTTTACATTTTTTCAAAAAATCATTTGATTTATCAACAGTGCCAGTTTTATGTAGAGCTTTTCTAAACATTTATATTTGGTGTACAGAGATGGGTACTCATCTTTTAACATTCTGTAGAACATGTTGGATGATGGGATGACTACGACGAAGTGTGGTTTTCTTCAGTAGGATGAGTCGGTGTTTGCGGTGTGTTGTGGAAGTTACGTTGTTGTTGTTTTCTTTTCCTTCCGTTGTTCGGTCCTTATATCATTATTGGTATTTTTTCTTGTTTGGTTGGTATCAACTTTTGGTGTTATAAAAAATTCTGAACTCTCCAACCATGCATTAAAATTATTTATTTTAGTGGCGATCGATTTCGGGTGCCTGTCATCACCTCCTCAAGCCTATATAAATAATTTTTCTTTTTCTTTTTCTCCTGGCGATATTAATATTCTATTACTCTATACTTTTTGAATGAATTCGATTGTGATAGCACAGACGAGATTTAAAAAAGGTTCAAAATCGAATTCAACGTCCATATTGATACATTAATAGAGTCTCCCACCTCGGCTCCCCCTTGTCCAACGCAACCATCGCGCGACAGTAACTATTGAGACCGATCATACAAGTCCGTCTTGATCTACAATATCAGCCGCACATTAACTCAAAAAAGAGATTAGACGGTTACCCTTCCATTATGTATGTATGATTTGTCGGACTGTGTTCTTTCTGATTATCTAGATATTTCCAATGCATTTTCTATGACGTTCCAATCCAATTTTTCCTCACCAATGTCGAACACCATGTGATAACTCTGTTTTATATTCTGTGATATACTTTTTCATCTGACTTAGATGAATCTGTGATATTAAAAAAGTTGTTAAGTTAGACTCCAATTACTCCCCGGGTCCTGATAATGTTCCTGGAGTAGTTCTGGAAATTTGTGCTGATAATCTATCAAGGCCATTAGCTATTTATTTAATAAATCATTTCTTGCATGTGTAG
>JACGAQ010002978.1:0-34501 GCA_014119065.1 Orius insidiosus | reverse complement strand
TACGTAAACTTCTCGTTTTAGCGTAATCGACACGCTCAAACATCCAATAAAAACAGTCCAGCAGTTTAAAATAAACCATCGGACGCTTTAGCTGGAGTCATATTAGAACCTAAATTAGAAGAAAGACTTAGGTAATTCATTGTAGTTTTAAAAAACCCAACTTACATTACTTATTATTTAGAGATGTAGCGATAGCAACAAAAATACTAAACAAAATAGAGGAATGTTCCGTAATATATTGATGTATGGGCCTCCCGGAACAGGGAAAACACTTTTTGCTAAAAATTTTTCACTATAACCTTTGTAAATAGATGTTGACGTTTTTTTTTATTCATTTAGAAACTAGCAACTCATTCTGGATTAGATTATGCAATAATGACAGGTGGTGACGTCGTTCCTATGGGTCGAGATGGAGTGACTGCGATGCACAAAGTTTTCGATTGGGCTAAAACATCGAAAAAGGGTCTTCTACTGTTTATCGATGAGGCTGATGCATTTTTGGTGAAGCGATCGTCAAATACAATTTCTGAGGATTTACGAGCGACCTTTGAACGCATTTCTGTATCGCACAGGCGAACAAAGTAATAAGTATGTCATTAATTTACTATCCGCTCTTTGCTTATACATTGTGGTTTGAATTTCAAAAAAGCTTATTGTTGAAAAAATATCTTTTTGTTGATGTGTATGTTTTTAGGTTTATGTTGGTATTAGCGTCGAATACTCCTGAGCAATTTGATTGGGCGATAAATAATAGGTTGGATGAGATGGTCGAGTTCACTCTTCCAGGATTGGAAGAGCGGGAGCGACTCCTTCGTCTATATTTTGACAAATACGTCCTTGAACCAGCCGCACTTGGTCATAAACGTTTAAAAGTCGACGCGTTTGATTTCGGGCAGTTTTGCCGTGAGATGGCAGAATTGACTGAAGGAATGTCCGGACGAGAGATTGCAAAACTTGGCGTCGCATGGCAAGCAGCTGCGTATTCATCTGACGATGGCGTCCTCACACGCCAACGTGCGGAAGACAAAGTCCGTCAAGCAATTCAGCAGCTCAAGCAAAAAGTTGAATGGCAGTCAGATAAAGAGCGAATCGAATCGAAAAGTATTTCATACACAAGCAAAGAATCCACTTATGCGCTTCCAAAACAACCGACGCCACTCATTGAATCAAAACACAAAAACCACCCTCAGGTAACTCGCAATCCAGAAGATCTTTTCAAAAACCATTCAAACCTTAATATATATTCAAGTTTTTAATTTCTTTCTTTCTTATTATTTGTTCTAGGTGCTTTAGCATAAATAGTCACGCAAAAGTTTAGGATTGGACAACTTTAAATAGAAAACTGAGAAAAAATTTTCTTCGTTCCCAATTTTTTTATTGTATATCCCTAGTTTGTTGTTATATAGACCACCTTTTTTTTTTGTATTCAGTTTTTTAAATATCAAACCTTAACCCTTCATAAATCTACTACTTGAAACTGAGAAGTGACACTTACTTAAGGCCCGTATTTGTAAACATACCAAGAAACTCTCCTTTCCATAACAAAAAGGATACCTTGAACATCCATTTTCTTTTTTTAACTATGACATTTTATGAAATAAGGATTGTATCGCCATAAACTAAAGAATGCCCCCCTTCAAGGATTCCCTAAGGTCCTTTAGCCATCTTGAAAACTAAAAAGGAAAAAGGATTCCTTTTATTTGTAGGAACAGATCACTTTCAGGGAGGTTCAGGAAAACAAAAACCTCAGGGAGGATTATCAATAAAACCTTGAGAAAAAGGATGTAAAGTTTATATAATAAATAAATCATAGATTAGAATTCGAATCAGACGGTTTTAGTAATAAAAGGCTTATTTAAAAATTTCACGTACCTTATGGTCCTTGTGTAAAGAGAAGAAAGCTTCCCAGACATGTTGGTACAGGTCTGTGGTGGAGGGTGGCCGGTGGGATGACTACAAACATCGCTCTCGTTCCTATTTAGAAGGCAGTGCAATGTTCAAAGTCTGTCCAAATGTGAATTCATTACGGAAAGGGGTGTTCAAGGTATCCCTTTGTTAACGAAAACGAGAGTTTCAAGAAACGATTAAAACTATTGGCCTTAATGAGGCCCAGGTTAACCAAAATTTTATTGAACAATCAGGCTGCCTATTTAAAATGTAACTGATTGTACCACCCAAGGTTGCCAACCATCCTTAATCTATAAGAGTTTTTCCCACTATTATACAGTAGGTATACCTTCATAAAAAAGTTTTTAGACCTGAAAGTAGTCCTTTTCTTCTCAGTTTTCAGCCGCCAAAATGTTCCACCTCTATACATGAAAAAGACCTAAAATACTGGATTACCATGATTTTGGATTTATTAATAAAATTAAATGTTAAAATGTTTATTTATTTGTTTATTACAAGGTTATTATACTTTTAAAAAATATTTATAGCGATTTATGGTTCCGTAGGTATACAGGACAAGTCATCACCAAATTCCCCCCATGACACTCTGTAAGTTTGAAAAATTACAACCCAAACTGCAATGACGACAGCCCAGATAAGGGCACCGACGGCTGAGAATATTACATCTGGAAAAATAAGATTTATAAAGGTTGGCAACTCTGATGGAAGACTTACAACGCTTTATTTGTTTCTGCTCTTCGTATTCTGGCTTGAAAAATGCTCTTGGAAACCACGCAGCGTTCACTAGCCAGACGAGCGGTAAAAAAAAATCCCACTGCAAGATTTAATAATTAGTATTCTACAACTTAAGTGCAGCATAAATTTGGTTTTAAGATAAAACTAAAAGAAAATGCACATTCTGATATCAACAGAATGCTCAATTCGTTTAAGCAACACACATAGTTATGTAGTAAAATAAAATTTTACCTTTATAATACCAGCTACAAATCAATAATTTTCATCATTTTTTATTTTTTCTAAATCCATTTGAGATTTAAAATTTTATATTTCTCTTTACAAAATTTGATAAGCTTCGTTTTGGTAATCCTTTTACTTGTTATAACTCAAGTCTTGCAAGGTTATTCGTTGTTGCCAACAAAACATAAAAATTACCGTTAACAAAAGGGTCTAAGGGGGTTACGGAAAGTAAAGGAAGATATACTATGAAAATCCCATGTCTATAAATAATTCCTAGGTTGTAAATAAAATTCAAGCTAATACATAAAATTAGGTTATTAAAATATTGATAACCATTGTTTTGTAACCTTCATATTTGTTACAACTGTGCTTGTTAAATAAAAAAATGGCCCCAAATTCTTATGTTTACACTTTTTTGTTTCAAATTTAAATGATAAGTGACAAAAAAGGTGAAAATAGAGGTTATTTTCGCGGTGTAAATTAAAAAGAAGGAGACAATTATGGATTTCAAGAAGTCAACAACGCCTGAGTTATCAGAAGGTGTTAAAACGGCCGATAAAAGCGGCGATCCGGCGTCCGGGCATTTGCGAGAGCTGACGCTCATCAATTTGGACCTGATACAGCAGCAAACGGATTTTCTCACGGCCAAAGATAAGACTATCAATGAGCTCAGGTCGAAAATGAAACGGTATTTTTATTATTTTACTTAAAATTCTTTATTATGCTATGTTTCTTTTAGCTTAAGCGACGTATGGTGCGAATGGAAAGGCGTCTTTTGCTCAAATCCGATGAAAAAGGCGGGACGTAAGCGTCGGCGGAAAGGCACAAGTCGTTCTGCTGAAAGAGTCAAGAAAAGACGAAAAATCAAATCCGAAAGTGAAGAGAAATCAGAAAAAGGTAAGTAATTTTTTTCAATTTTTGATGTTTGGTTTTATATTTTTATATTTTTAGTTGAAACCAAGTTGCTGAACGTTACTCAGTCGATGAAAGACAAAAGCGAGGAATCAGTTGCACCATTGATGAAACGCTTTAAAAAATTTACACTTACATCAAGTGCTTATTACACTCAATCGGTGAAAACGTCACATCTAGCGATCTAGCGACGCTTCCCGACCCGGAAGCGACTTGGGTCGCCACACCGAAATGGACGATAAAAACATACACAAGTGACAAATGTAGCGATAACATTGAGAATCTGAGCGACGAAGTCTTCCAAAAACGTCACTTCCCACTGGAGCACCAAGAAAACAACGAAAAAGGTTTTTATTTTAAAATTCTATTATTTAAACTTTTTTCTTAAGATGGGATGAGCAGATGATACGCCAGGTGAGGAACAGTGAAAAATTGAAACAGCGAGAGAAAAAAAATGCAGAAAGAGCCGTCCAACAACCGTATCCAGTCGTTTTGGCCTGATCCGGATGAAATCAACGATGACCTCTCGCTCATTGTACTCGAAAAAGTCCCAGTCGCTGTTTTTGGAATCCCAATACCTTTTTCCAAGGAGTGGTAAGGCCTTATTCATATATTGTGTATCAATTCAATAATTTTTTATTTTCAGCGAGCCAGTTCTCCCATGGCTAAATGGCAAAGTAGAAATAACAACCAATAACAAGACCAGAAGACGGAAAAGATAAGATTCTTATAATATTATTTATTCTTAATAAAATTTTTCAATATTTTTTTGTTTTTGTTTTGATAATCAATCAATTTTTGTGAATTTTTTTTGTAAATATTTCTTTACAATTTTTTTCTTCTGTTATTTACTGTAAAATTGGAGAATAAAGAAATTTATTGTTTTCTATTTTCATTTTTTATTTCCAAGCATTGTGGCTTAAGTTAAAATTTAGGCGTAATAACGCATAAATGCTACTAAATTTAGTAGCACGTACAGGATATTCCATCTCAAGATGGCCTCAATTCCCGCCTAAGGGGCCTCTCCGAAATTTCTCTTCACTTTTCTCGACTTAAGTCATGTCAAACCGTTTAGGTTTAAAAGCTTAAAATTAATTTTTTTCAATTAAATATTTTAGAAACTTCTTTGTAATAATAATAATAGTTAAAAAGCTTGAATTATTAAAATCGATACTAAATCTTTCATATCGATTGCTTGAACTTTTTTGGGTTACAAACTCACAACTCGTGGCGATTCCGTAAATTTCTTTCCCCGGATCGTCGTAGTGGATTACCTAGCACCAGTCTTTCGACGGGGATTTTATTGGAATTAAAATAATTCAGAATGGTAAGTACACAATAAAACTTATAATCGTATTATTTTTGATATTATAAGTTTATTCTTTATTTTCTCGTTCCTACGATGATTTAGCTTGGGTTTATGACGGCCACACGTGGCTGTTGACGTGATCTCTATTTCAATTCTTAAACAATTACAAAATTTGTTTTTTAATTGTAATATTTTTTGCAAGGATAATTTTGGTTTTTATTACGTTTTTTTCTTAAATTATTTATGTTTAAAATCTTAAATAGCCGCATACCGGATGGCGAATAGAGTTAACCTAAAAAGACATTTTAGGCGTTTTTCAATATTCCTCGTTATTTTCTATTTATTTTTTAGTTTCTTTAGTACTTTTTATTTGATCCATTTAAGCATTTTCGGTATACGTCTTATTAGATTATTTCATTAACTTTCTTTCTCGTGTTGTAAGCTTCGTAAATATTGTTTTATAGAGAATGTTGATAATGTTAATAAACAATTAAATGTGGAAGGCTTGCAGGTTTGATTAGACAAAGTTGGTTAGTACGGAATATTTCAATTAGTACTTAGAAATGCTTTTACTTAACTAGTTTTAAACAATACTTCTAAATTTTTTCGTCAATCTTTTTTAGATTCCGCCATCGTCGCGGCCTCAAGTCACTGTTTACAGTGAAAAGAATGAGGCAACAGGAACTTTATTGACACTTCCGGCCGTTTTCAACGCTCCGATTAGGCCTGATGTTGTCAATTTTGTTCATCAAAACATCGCCAAGAACCGCAGACAGCCTTATTGTGTCAGCAAAGAAGCTGGTATGTATTTAGCTAATATTGAAATGATATATGGAATATTTTTTAGGACATCAGACTTCTGCCGAATCATGGGGAACAGGTCGTGCGTCGTATCCCAGGGTAAGGGTGGTGGTACTCACCGTTCAGGTCAGGGTGCGTTCGGAAACATGTGTAGAGGAGGTCGTATGTTTGCTCCGACCCGGCCCTGGAGGAGGTGGCACCGTAAGGTCAACGTCAATCAAAAAAGATACGCCATGGTCTCCGCCATCGCTGCTTCTGGCGTCCCAGCGCTTGTCATGTCCAAAGGTAATTTGGTATTCCCATCATTATAATTAATGTCATTCTTTTAGGCCACATTGTCAACAAAATCCCTGAAATCCCATTGGTCGTTTCCAACAAAGTTCAGGAATTGACTAAAACTAAAGAAGCCGTGGCTTTCCTTCGTAGTATCAAAGCTTGGGCTGATATCAAGAAGGTTTACAAGTCGAAACGATTCCGTGCTGGTAAAGGTAAAATGCGTAACAGGAGGCGCATCCAGCGTAGAGGACCTCTGGTCATTTTCGGAAAAGACGACGTAATTATTTTATTTTATTTTCATTAGAAAAAATGGCTTAATTTTCATTTTAGGGTATCACCAGAGCTTTCCGTAACATCCCTGGTGTAGATTTGATCAACGTTAGTCGTTTGAACCTTTTGAAATTGGCTCCTGGTGGACACGTCGGGCGTTTTGTCATCTGGACGCAATCTGCTTTCGAACAGTTAAACTCTTTGTACGGAACCTGGAAGAAGAAGGCTACCCTTAAATCCGACTACAACCTTCCCATGCCCAAAATGGTCAACACTGATCTTAACAGACTCTTCAAGTCTCAAGAAATCAAGAGCGTCTTGAAAGCTCCTAAGTAAGAATTTTGTTTTTCATGATTATTTTCATTCTATTTATTTAATTACAGGAAGAAGATTGTTAGGAGGGTAAGAAAATTGAACCCGCTCCGCAACACAAGGGCCATGCTTAAGATGAACCCGTACTCTGCTGTTTTGAAACGCCGAGCAATCATCGAAGCCCAGAAGCGACGACTTGAGGCTGCTGCCAAAGAAGCCGCTAAGGAAGGAGGAGTAATAACACCCACTTTTAATTTGACCGTTGTTAATTTTATCTTATTTTTCAGACTCCTCTCACTCCTCTCCAACAGAGACAGTTGAAAACGTTGGAAAGACGTAAGGCCCAGATCAAGAAAGCGTTGGCGGCCAAACCTAAAAAAGCGAAGAAGCCCAAAACACACAAAGGCGAGCGCCCTCCTCGAGTCACCGCTAAAATCCGTAAACCCAAGAAGCCTACTAAAGCTAAAGGCGACAAACCCGCCAAGACCGAAAAGCCGGTCAAGGCCGAAAAGAAATAATTTGATTTTATAACTTTATTTTTCATTGAGGCTTCAAATATACACCTTTTTTGATTACGCCTAATCAATTTATACCTTTTCTCCTTCAATCATCATGCAGAACGGTCTCTTATATAGAACAGGATTAAAATTTGGCATGGACTTAAAACTTCCTGACAAAAATAAGGCTAAAGAAATAGAAGTCTTCAGCTATCAAAGAAAATTTTATTGAAAAATTATATGCTTATATTAAAGAGAATTGGATTCAAAGTCTCCGAAGTTAGTCCAGACGTTGTTCCAATTTTTTGGGTTTCCTTTTTGGTCCACTGGGAGATTACCAGGTGGCACTGCAGTCTTATTTAGTTCAGACAGTCTTTCTTCCAAGTGACGAAGGATCCTCGGATATCTAGAAATCAAAGTAAGTGAATAAATCAGGGCAAACAGACTTACGAATCAGCGAGGTTATTGAATTCACAAGGATCCATCTTTATATTGAACAGACATGGAGTTATCAAGGGTTTACATTCTTTCTTTTTATCAGACCAGCAGACTACTTCAGAACGTTTTCGTGTTTTTAAGATCTTAAAAATTTATTCAAAATCAACGTCATGCTAAAAACTTACAGAATTTTCGTTCAAAATCTGGCCGACTGATATTACAGCTTTTCCAGCTAAAGAATTAACTACTTGATTTGGATCATATCTAAACGTTTCATCTCTTCCTGAAGGGCCATACCAACCATCCCATTCTCCTTTATATGTTGTACCTGAAGATGGTTTTACTAAGAAGTAATTTTTTCTATGTTTAAGAACCTTTAACTATTTTCCAGTCTCCCACTGTTAATGCTGAATTTCCATAAATCGTCAATGTTGTGTAGAACTTCGGTCCTTTCGCTATCACGTTTTGATAGGGCAGGATGGAAGTTAATGCCGTCGATTTCGGCTGAAAAACTGAATAAATGTGGTCAAGTCAAACTAATAATTTTGTTGTTACTTGTGGTAAGAAGCGAGTTGAAGGAGGGTAGGAAGCCAGTCCGTGATGTGCATCATTTGATCTGAAACTATAGCAGCTTCTGTGATGATTGGAGACCAGATGAGACCAGCACCACGCACACCTCCTTCCCATAAAGTGTTTTTTACCTGACGAAATCATAAAATTAATCAGTTTGTTTGTATTCGAACTTACGCCACGAAGTGGCCAGTTAGAAGCGGCATTCAAGTTAAAACCTGCTGCAGGTCCTCCGTTGTCAGTTGTAAACACAATAATGCTTTTATGAGAATTCCTTTGTTTCTCAATGCTTCTACAACCTTTCCGACTGATTCATCCAAACCTTTTAACACCCCAGCGAATCTCCTTCTATTATATTCTGTTATATTTGCGAACGATTCAGCGTCCTTATCCACCGTGCAAATCGGATTGTAAGGATTTCCTGAATGAACTGCAACGTGCGCCAGGTAAAGAAATAATGGGTTGCAAGTGTCGTGCTCTTCGATGATTTTGACGGCTTCTTTCGTAAAAACTTCGGTCGAATGTTGACCGTGGAGGTCATCAGCGACTTCAAGATTTCTTCTCATATCTAAACCCCACATTTTCTAAACAAACAATTCAAAGAATTTTTGTTTTTGTGTATGAAATCGTACGGTCTCCATGGCTGTGTGATCGTTGTAGTCTTGATGACCTGTCCAATAACCGAGATGGGAATCAAGCCTCTTTAGTCGGCGTGTATTCGGATTTCCAAGATCCCAAATGCCATTTTCCGACAGCTCTAGTCGTGTAGCCGATTTCTTTCAAATACTCAGGAAGTAATTTTTCGCTCAGTGGTAGTCCTCTTGGTTCCGCACCAAACAACACAGTGTGCTGCATCCCTGATTTATTCAGTTAAAAATTTCTGGAAATTAATTTCAAACCTGTATGAATTGGATATTTTCCTGTCATCAATGCACTCCTCGACGGCGTGCATATGGGAGTAACGTAATAGTTGTTCAGGATCACACCTGAAAAAGCCAAAGCGTCTATGTTCGGCGTCGGGATTTGATTTGAACCATGAAAACCAACATCGTTCCATCCCTAAAATAAATTAAAATCTTTACAACCTCGATAGGTCAGCGCGCGAAATTTTAAAATTTGTGCAGTGCCAATCTTCGAATCGAACTTGCACGAGTACATTCCTCTTATAGATTTGTTAAAACCCAAGGTGAATGTACTCATGTAGTGGAAAGTTATCATTTAAGAGATGAGTTGCATTTTGTTCGCTAATTAAAGGTTGTTAGCATCCACGTCGTTTCATCATAATCAAGTACTTCCTCTTCTACAAGAATATTAAAGCCCATATGCTCTATCCACATTTTCTCTCTGAAGAAAGGATTCCTACGCTAATGAGAAAATATACAATGGATTGGCAGAACTACTTTCAGCATCTGTATCTCACATACTGGGGAAAGGATCCCTTCTACAGTTCAATAAGTTTTTTATTTTGAAAATGTTCACGTTTCATCGTTCATCACGATTTGTTTCGGCTCGTGCAACCATCGCACACGAAATTCTCAATTTGAACACATTTTTCAATATGTTCATTACTTGCTGTAAAAAAATTTGATATTTCTAGATGGAAACTAGAGAGGTTTTATAGAATAGCGAAAATTTTCATACCAAGTCGTCAGCGACGATAAAGACGATATGGGGCCTATCTGATTTTCCTTCTGAGCGAACGTGACGATGGTGGAAATGAGAAAAACGACGGAAGAAAGTCGGCCGGACATTTCCGGTGAAGAGGTTCGGATGACCTCGTGTGTGTCAGACCGAACAACGGGACTGGTTTAAAATCCCGTCTAAGATCGAGGGGGGTAAACGGTTTCTATGTCACTCGCGCAACCGGAGACACTTTTGACAGTCCCGCGCGGCCGAGCAGATAACCGAATTTGTCCAACTTAACAATCAGAACAAATCGAGTGGAAACTTCGAGACGGCGAGAGACAGCCAGAGAATATTAACAAATCATTTCGCAAAAAACATAAATTTTTCCACCACATTTTCGTTTTTATTGAGGAAAATAAGTAAAGGTTGAAATAAAAACGTATATTTTGTAAACAAAAAGATTCACCATAAAGCTAGTAGCTAGATTTTATTCAAACTAGCAATCAAGCTGAGCAAGTCCAGATTCAGAAAAAGACTAATGCCCGAAAGATTTGGTGAGAACCTGGAACGCTTAAGATTTTCACAAGCCCTCCGTCGAGAGTATCACAATGCTTCCTTTTGGAAAATTTAAAAAGGACCGAAATCTATCTAGACATAAACAGACTAAAATCAGGTTAAAGGACAATTTTTTTTTCTTATCCTTCAGATATTCTTAATCATCGAAATGAATCATCTTATAAATTTAAACAAAAGTACCTTGCTTACATTCAGAAAGAAAACAAAAAACAATTATAGTCGTGCAGCAGGCGCAGAAAAATAAAATAAAATAAGGAAGTTAATAGAGGTGTAAATGGGTGAATAAGACAGATCTTTCATTTTGCGATTACCTCTTCATTTGTTTTTGATCTTTTGGTGACCTTACGATTAAAAGAATCTCATAGATATAATAAAAATCTTTTATTTCACTGATTTCTGAACAAATTTCATAGAGTGATTTTTTTTCTACGTACAATTTTTCTACCGTGATCGTTCCGCGGGATTATTCCGTTTTCCATTTAAAACGTTTATGACACTTGCCCCCGACACGTATTTCGTCGTCCGGGCATTTCCTTACAGGAGCGGTGATGATGAAGTGTTGGGTCGTATACGCCAAAGGATTTTTATCGTTTTTATTCGCATGGACGTCCGCCATCAAGAAAATAAGCAAACAAATAATTAGAACGAATTTCATGTTTTTGCTTTGGAGAACAAGACGTGCTGATAAAAGAGGTCAAACTAAATAATATTTATATCCCCCTCTCAGAAATTATCAATATTAGTTTTTTTCGTCTCATTTGTTTTCCCACGAAATTTTTTTGCGGCACTTCTTCAAAATGCGGACTTGATTTTCAGGACAGTCACGATATGGGGCTTTTATGATGTACCTTTGAAAGTCGTCCACTTTAAAGATTTCCACGTTACTGTCGTTTTCTGACGATGGCCCTTTTTGTTGATTCGTGAGAATCGTGAGTGCTTTTGCGTTAACGAAAAATAATAAAACAATTAAAAACGTGGATAACAGTTTCATTGCTCACAAAAGACTGAAGATTGACACATTAAAGCCTCCCCCCACTTTTTCTTTTTTAAATGAAGATAGTTATTTGATTATAGTCAATCTCTTTGATTAAAAAAAAATTAAGAAACTTTTTGTTTTATATTTGGCATGCAATACAGCAACTTCGTACATTCCTAAAAAGAAAGTTTACCCCGAGGTTTTTATCGTGTTGCTGGCCGCAAAAGTTGCCACTTTTCCTTAAGACACAAGCTGAAATTTTGGCTCTGCTTTTTCAACGTTTTCAGAGAGCTTGTTCATCGGATTTTCACCAAATCGAAGAAATCATATTTAATTTTATTGTGAAATAAGATTTTTTAAGATGAAAAACATTTTATTAATTACAAAATATAATACAAAATTTTTTTTTCAATACTGCAATTTTTCTTTAATACAAAATTTTCCTAAAAAATTTACTTTTTGACCATGATCTAAACTTTTCCGAAATTTCTTTGGCATTAACTTATAAAAAATTACCAAAATGTCATACGGAGAACTGTATTATAGAATTAAAAAAAAAATTAAACGAAAATATTTACAATAAAGGAACAGGTACTGTACAATAGAAAAGGGTCCGCTTTGATTGTCAGAAGAAAGATAAAACATTAAAAAAATGTGAAGAAAAATAACAACTGGTAACTTTCAATGCCGCCTTTTGTTAGGGCACGTTTTGACTTTTACGGACCGACCGTTGAGCTCCTGATAAAACGTGAACTGACTAAAAGTTGTAAAAATAACGGTTTTTGATGGGAAAAATTATAGAAATAAATACTATTTTAATGGTTCATTTGAGATCTGTTCACGTTTTATCATGTTTATGGACGCGTTTATTTTTTGAGTTTCAACTAAGGGCGAGAAGGGGTTCTTGTTCTTTAGTTTTGAATTTTTTCGATGATTCCTTGGCGAGCATTTTTTCTTTGAAGAGTGCGAGCTTCTTTTTCGTTTTCGATTTCGGCGATTCCCTTTCGATGAGATCGCGGATGTTTTTGGGCTGCTCGTTTCCGGCGGATGCGGTCTGATTTCTGTTCGCGTAGACGACCACGATATGCGAGAACGCCGGTTTGGGCGGAGTGGTGATCTCAGCGAAGTCCCTGAAGCCGGAGAAGAAGTCGCCACCGTGTCTGAACTGCGGAAGTGGGTTAGGACGTCGGTATGGCCTCGAATGCGAGTTTCGCGTGTAGGGCTCGTCGTTTCCACCGCTGTAGTAGGTACCGCCTCGGATCACACCGAAGTTTCCGGATCCCAAACCCTTTCTGAGTTGTCAACGCCATAAATCGATCTAAAAAAAGAAAAGAACTAATTAGCTACTCCCTTATCATGTACAGTCCTAAAAGATTTTTGGAGGTTAAGAATAAACGTATTTTCTCTCCAGGGTCAGGAAAACCCTTTTTTGGAGACCTAGTGTTGCAGAGAATTGCTTTGATGAGATAGTAGAAAAAGTTAAAATTCAAACATGCCTAATGAAAAGGCTCAAAATGTATCAAGATTTTCAAGTACTTACATACTGTTCAATTCAATGGAATCTATCCCTTTCTAAATTTATAATCCCGTGTATGCCCATGCAAATTGAGAATATTTCGGTGAAGGGTCTTCCACATTTTTACCGCATTTTATATAACGCAAAAATAATTTTCAGCAATTTTCCTAATAACCCTAAACTCGGAGCTTATTCGGTAACACGAGGCTATCTTTAAGGAACGAAGGCGTCGCGGTGGCCGCGCGTGTTAAGGCGTTAATCCCAAACATTGCGATACGGCGTTCATCAATGGGGTCCAGGGTTCAAAGCGGGCGGTCCCCAAATTGAACCCAATGAACCTAAATGAACTTTTCCGACGGAAAACACCACTGACGCGAGGGTGAAATAACCTCAGTAGTTGAAGACGCCCTCTTAAAAAAAAAAAAAAAAAAAAAAAAAAAAAAAATGATGGGAACGGTTAGAGCGCAAAAAAAGAACACTATACGTCCCCTATTATTTTAATCCATAATAATTTTCATTGGACTTTCTATTTAATTCTATGGGCCATGATGTCCACTTCGTATATCAGCAAGAGAGCGTGAATCTTTCATGGCGAAACCTTTATTGTGGCCATGATCATGTTCAATGACTTTTAATATCTTTCAGAAAAGAATACTTTCACACGAAATAAATTGAACTTCTGGACTTTTTATTGTTTGTTGCGGAATCTTGGATTTTACGAAGGTCGTGTTTTATTGGATCGTAACATTTTAAAGTTACCTATGATAAGGCTCGGTCTGAAAGGATCTTGGTGCCTCTTGATAGAAAACGTTGCTTGGCCTCGAATGACCTAAAGGTTGGGAAAACAAGGAGGAAAACGATGGGAAAAGGTGCTGACTGTCCGGGCTCGAATCGTCGCGCGTGTCTCCATCCGCGTCTGCGTCCGCGTCATCGCCGCTCATCAACTCCGTCTGAAAAGTGAGGAGAAAAACATAACAAAAGATGAGTTAAGAAATTTCAAAACGCAATGAAACTTTCGTCGCCTCTTTAACATGCGGTTATGCTCTAAATGCATGTTTATATGCATATTATCCAACAAAATTGCTTATGTCATTCCTCTGTCTTCAAGTACCGTAAGAAATTGTAATAGGTGAATATTAACAAGACTTAGCGAGCATTTAGAAATTGATGACTCACGTCAAAAATTGATTCTTCGTTGCTTGTCTCTTCTGCAGCTCCTGAAAAAAATTGAGAGGAAATAAATTAATTTGTTGGACACATTCTGGGGCGAAGGACTACCCCTTCCCGTCGAAACAAACCAAGTTTTTGAGCTTTTTTAACGTCATGATGTCATTCTCTCACACTTTATGGTAAAACTTCTTGAAGAAAAAAGCTTTCCAATCTAGAATACTATAATTTTTAGAACGCAGGCTGATATGAGATTTGTTTGTTTAAATTAATTTTAATACAAAAGAGATTTGAACTCTCCAAAAGAAATTAATTTCCGGTAGTGAAAGTTGGAAGTTATAAATTCTATTTTAAGTCTAGTACGTCGATTTTTCTCGATTTACAAATGAGATGTCGTTCTCTTAAAGGTCGACCATGATAAATTAACCAAAAGGACTCGGGTTTCTAAGCTTGTCTTTAGATTCGGTCTCCCTTTGCGTTAATTAAATCAAAGTATTTCTCTATTCGCAAGGAGGGGAATTTATATTGTGTTATTTCATTTTTACTTCAAATTATAGCGTCCCTATTAACCATTTTTAGGACACCTTCATAAAAAAAGGGGTTGCACAAAGCCTACAGAAAAGGTTGACAAAAAAGAAACAAGTCAGGGAATATTGACACAGAAGGCGGCAACACATGACGAATCGTGTATTACGTGAAGAAAGAGGCCACTAATGTCAATCCCAAGGAAACGTTGACATTAACATGTCAATAAAAAATATCGCAAAAACCTTTGTTACACTAAAAACGCATTTTTTGAAAACTTCCTTATTATATTTGTTAAAATGATACGCTTTTGAAAATAATGGAGCTCCAAAATATCCGCGTATCATCGGAGTTGACATTTTTCTCAACTGAAGAAAGACTGGGCTTTTCCCAGAGCCTTCCTTAACTGAGATTTGAAACCCATAAGAGAAGCATCTTTTTCATAAAACATAAAACCTATTCAATTATACTGTTCATAAACTAGCTAATTGCTCTAATTTGTGAGTATAATGAAAATTATACAATTTTTTTTTTTTTTTTTTTTTTTTTTTTTTTTTGCAAAAGAAAATCTCTTGCGTAATAATTGTCTATTAAAAAATTAACTCCAACTTATTTTCTCTTCGAGAAAAATTGCTTTTGTAATTCAAGTGATTTAAAGTTTTTCAAAGTGATTTTTCGATGTAACAAAATTCTTTTATGGTTTGAAAAGTGATAAAAAAAGTAGACACGAGACACTTTTTGCGAGAATTGTAATTATTATGTGGTAATAAAATGAAGTAAAATATTACCGTCGTCAGCTTCTTCGACTGCAGCCTCTCTTTTACTCCCGTCTTCCATCGCAACTATAAAAATAAAAATATTCTTTTTAGAGAAAATTGCAAATGAAAAAATAAAACTTTAAGTTGACTTCCTGGTACCTTGATAGAAGCCAGACTTTAGTAGGTATATTTTACTTGAGAATCGAATTTAAAAAAAAATTGATTTATTTTAAATCGTTTGTTCTATGAATTATTTTTAGCGCTAAACACTTCTAAATATTCATAACTGAGAAATGATTTGGCACAAGACAATAAGCAAAGAAAAAAACGCAAAATAATTGTTGTTCCGGTCTCGACCGGTGCGGCGGCGTGAACGATATCGCGTCCGCGTGACGAAAAAAAAAATCGGCGGCGGTGGGACCGTTTGCGTAATAGTACTGAACTCGGTTAAAACTCGACGAGGGGAAGAGGAAGAAAGAAACAATCGAAAGGAAGTTTTTTTTCGCACGATCTACCGAAGACCCACGGTATCATCTTTTTTTTCCGAATGAGCTTAACTTTTTAAAAGATAAAAAAAGAATAACTTATATAAAATCTATTGTTGCATAAAAGAAGAATAACAGTTTTCATTTTTTTTCTTCCGTTAAGAAAGGCTTAAAATAAAATTATACATTATGCATTATGTCACAGAAATGGCGCAAAATGAAGCTAAATCGTCAAGAATAAAACTACTTTCCATCTGATGACAAAAATTGATGGAACTTGATGTTCCCCTGATATTTTTTATTGCGTTTTGTAAAGCCCATGAGGTGTCCTTAAAGTGGGATTTCGATTCACCCTTTTAGATCTAAGTGTAGATTTTGTAATTTAATAAATTATGCCCTTTTGAAGAGAGTGCGTTAGTGTCCATATGCGATGTAGCGATAAAAATAAAATTTCGTAAATTATGAGAGAAAGAGAAATTTCGAAATGGGTATTGGAGGCTTCGCGTTCTCATCGGACGTCCAAGGTCTTTGAGTTCTTCATGACTTTGTCGCGTGAGGAAAAGGAGAGGAGCTCAGGAGTCGTCGTCTCGTTGCCCAACGGACGTGCGGGGACTTGCCCGGTCTCTTCGAGAAGAATAGGTTTCGCCATTGGGGACGTGATTGTGCTTTTGGTATTTGATGCTCGACCTTTCCAACAAGGGCAAGTTACCCTTGCACAACTGCACCATCACGAGTACGCCCTATCTCTTATAATTGTGCATAAAGTCCTCCTCAAACGTGGGCACGCTTAATGAACCGTATAAAAAAGAGAAGAAAACGAAGGTTGACAGTAAACCGATAACGGATCGGCGCAAAACAAAGGAACCACAAAACAACCTCGAATGGAAAACGGTCCCCGTAACTTCTGAACCGCTACTTCTTGCCCTTAAAGTCCCTAAAGCTAAGTGCTACTTGGCCAAAAAGGACCACACGTGTTTTGACCTTAGGCACATCGCTAATCAGAGTTCGAAGGTGCGCTTTATCTCAAGGTGAGTTAAAGGAGCCAAAATTTGAGTCGAATCTCGGGTGTTCTAATTATAGGTGTCCGAGTTACCAAGAGTGGATATTTACGAGTGTTTTTATCTCGGTCGTGAGTTCAGGTCGCCACCCGCGCCCGGACCGGATTTTATTAACCCCGGGCGGTTTGCGACTTCTCAACAATCTTACCTTTCACAGGTTACAAATATTCATAGAAGCGGTGAAAGACAAGTTCGAGATCACGCGACGTCCTTGAAATTGTTATTTATCTACCGCTTTTTCAAGAACCGTGAATACGTTCACAATCCTTTTACAGGTTCGAAATTAGAGTTCCGTTGATATATGCGCTTTTGCGTAAATTCCATAAGTGGTGGCTTAATTGTTTTCTTATTTCACCGCCTCAAACTTTATTTTGTCAGCCTTGAAGTTACAAAAATCAAAGATCAATTTTCATAATTTTTTTCACCTTTTTGGGGCGATAAACGTTTCTCCGCAGAAGGACTTGCTTTTCATTGTAAAATTATTACATTTAAGGTATAATTGCGCGTTTAACGATTTGTTAATGCAGGTTATAAAATTAATTCTAAGTGCCGGCAGTAGCAGGCGTGGCACAATATAAAAAAGTTATTTCGAATTTTTCTCACAATGAAGAAATCCGATCTAAAAAGAAGGGGGAAAAATCTAAAAATCATTCCCCATTTTTATTGTTTCAGCTTCAATTATTTTATTAATTTTACTTTCAGCAAGTAACGTAAGCACAACAATTTAAAAGGTAAAGTTTTTATCATTTTACCCAGTTCTAACCGGATCTTGAATGCCAGAGTTTGGAATCGAACCCCCGACCTTTAAGTCCCAGGAGGGACTAACTCTCTCAGCCACGACGGCCCCTAAACCATCCATCGAGGTTATCACTTTCCTTATCCTCAGAAACGAATATCAAAGTAATAAGACAGCAAAAATTATTAAGCTTTACAATTTTTCTAGCAGGAAACGATAAGACCACCAGAAAAATTTGAAGACTTTTAACTAGTTAGGTACTTTTTTTTATGTTTATGTAATTCAGTTTATTTTTCCTGATGTGTTGGCTTTTAGTACTTGAAGAAAGTGATAATCAGCCGCCCTTTAAAGTATCGATGTTTAAAAAAATAATTTTACGTAAGTAAAGTCCATCAAGATTACTTCACACGTCGGTGTCGCGGGAGTAATAAGAGCATTCCTGATATTACCGGATAAGAGTTTATGGAAGCGGTTACAAATTATTCCTTTCTAGATAAAACCAAGTCTATACCGCGAGAGATATTTCGATAAATCACCCTTTCAGAATAAACTGAGATATTCCAGTCAAACGGGGGTTGGGAAGAAAAAATCGAGATTTTTTTTTTCTTTCTTCCACATAGTTTTATCGCCATAAGATTTTTGAAATGGCGAAAAAGATCGTTTTTCTTGGAACAGCTAATTAGATCTTTGAATGTACTTCATATAACAGTAGAGAGTTGCCGATATTTGGAACCTTGCGTGCTTGTCAGACATAAAATTACGACTTTTCATATGTCATGTTGTGAAATAATAACAGTTTAAAAAAACATGGTAGCTTTGTTGAATTTTGTGTAGTAGCTTTGTCAAGACACTTTATTTGTATCAAAAAATATACTTTCACTTCAGACTCTCAAAAAACAATTTGTTTATGTACTTGGGCGGTTACTTCCCTGTTGGGTCGATTAACGTAATAATGATAATACAATTTTTTCAATGACATCGTTTGTTGTCCATTTTCGCCTGGTGACAGGCGCTTTATCAGGCTCCAGACAAAAGACGTTTTGCATAATTGTTTCTAATCGTCTAACGAAATTAATAAACAAAAGGCTTTCCAGATTGGAACAGATTGCCCTCCAAATTACTTTTAAAAAAAGTTTCATAAACTCCTATTAAAATTACTCCACCTGGAACCTGTAAGATTAATAATAATTCAGGATAAATTATGTAGAAAGTATGAAATGAGCGCATTCCGTAGGTCGAGCAAGGTGAAGGTTGAAAATGAGCAAGGTGAAACAATTACAAAAGGAAGCCAGGAATATAAAATAAAACGACAAGAGAACATTTTTTAAAATAAAAAACCGCTTTATTTCAGACGTCTCATAAATAAGAAAATAACCGCGGAAGTTTTAAAAGTGGATGATTCTTCCCACAAAGGGAAAGGAGATTTATCAAAGGGCTGTAAAAAGTTAAGATTTCCGTGTGGGCGCGCCGGGGTTTATATCGTTCAATCGCGTTTTTATATATTTTTTTTCTTTTTTCCTGGGTATCGTGTAACGTTTGTTTGCTTGACCGGAACGAGTACTCCCCGAAGCTAATAAATTCATATGTTTATTAGAGTGACGCTTTTACATAATCTCCCTTGTGTTATGCGTATTGTTATGAAAACAAAAGAAATGCAATTACAAGATAAAATCCAATTATAAAATAATTGTAATGCAGCGTCACAGACCCCTTCAGAATTTAAATTAAGACAACTTGTCTGGAGCCAGCTCCGACGGAATTTCGTCAAAAAGAAACGAACAAGAAACTACCCCCGGGACCAGCATTTTTACGCCATAAGCCGTATTTTAGGGGACTTTGTCTAGGCTACTGTTCATGAAAATTGATAATTTGATGGGCGCTAGTCGTTTTGTCCCAAAATGGTTTCCGACTGATGTTATGGTATCACTTTTGAGGAGCTTAAAGTGACAAACCAACTCAGATTAAAGAAGTAGGAAGAAAAATTTGTAACAATCTAGAAGACTGATGTATTTCGGAGACTTCTTATTGGACGGCGCGGCGGATCAAATGACAACTGTGCAGAAGATCTATTGGCTGAGAAGACAAAAGAAACATTTGTAAAACTGCCAGTCAATAGACCTTTCACATCATGGTGGAGAGAAAAAGTCATTGATGATCAGGGGTTTCAATGATGTTCTATAGTCCATCTTCATCCGGATATTCCTTTATTGTCTTCTCAATCAATACATCTCCACAGATGTCATTTGAACAGAAACGTGTTCATGTTCCGCCATATTGTCCTTAATCCTTCTTACAGCGTCATTATATAGAATTTGAATGGCAACAAGTAGGTCAAAAACTTTATCATATATATATAGAGCTAACACAGGGATAGAGGAGAAAAAATCGAAAAAAAAACGCCAAAAAGTCCTGGGGCCGCTGTAATCGCCCTAAAAATACCGGACTTCTTCCGTTACCCGTCTTTTCGCTTGAATTTCACGGGAAAAATAAGCGCGTATTTTTAAAATTTTATTTTATAATTTTTTTCGCGAGTTTAACGCTAAAAAAGGCCTCTTTTTGACGTTTTTCACGGTTTTTCAACTTCGCCCATTTTTAAAAACCTCAAGAAAAAATCTAGATTTTTTGAAAAAAATACTACTAAGTGCTTTTAAGTGTGCAGTTTAACCTAATTTTTGTCGCGTATTTTTAAAAAATCCGGAAGTATTTTTTTTTATTTTTGAAATTTTTTTTCGAAATGTACAGAAATGCTATAAAATCCGCGGTTTTTAATTCGCCGAAAAAAAACTATAACAGATAGAGACACCGGACAAAAAAGGTTCGAAACTTTAGCCGAAAAGCCAGCTGGAGTGTTTCGGCGCAGCTCTGTAGCTTGATTAGGTCCGGAGATATTTAATTCGAAAGTTGCCGAAAAAAACGCCGTTTTTCACGTTTTTCTTGAGTTTTTGCCATTTTAAAAATAGCAGATGATTTTATATTTTAAAACAGACTACACCACGTGAAAGTAGACAAAATTCCGCGTTTTTTGATATATAATATATTGGGGTTCGGAGTTCGCTAACCATTTTTCCCGATTTTTTTGAAAATTTGTGTCGAAATGCGATGCGGAACGCTGCCGCGCTCCCGGAATTTGATAAGGGGGTACCCTTATGATTTTGATAAAATTTTGGTTTTTATTTTATAACTCGAGAACGGGTCGACCGATTTCGATGAAACTTTTTTGGGGGGTGCAGGCTGTTGAAATAGACGCTAGAAAAAATCGGTGGAGGTCTAAAAAAATTTCAAGTGGGTTAAAAAAATTCAAAAGTAGATTGAAAAAAATTTATGTTTAAACGGGGTTTTAAGGTAGAAGGAATAGACTTAGAAGAACCGGACAAAAAAATATAAAAAGAAGGGACCTTAAGCTTTCAAATAAGCTTGGGAGCAGCTCTCTGGCTTCAACACAAGCTGAGATATGAATTTTTGAAGTTTGTAAGTCAAATTCCGACTCTCGATTTTCGCCATTTTGGGCCCGGTTATTAAAGGCGGAAAAAAATATTTTTTGATTTCGACAAAACTTGGTCTCTAACGTTTTTTGGGTCGAGGAACACGAATATGAAGTCCGTTTCTGCCTAAAAAATTCCTGATTGGATCTAGAACGGAAAAATAAGGTTTTTCACCACTAAAAAATTTCTAAAAAATATCAACCTTTCAAAACTTATACCACGTGAAAGTAGGTAAAATTCCGCGTATTTTGATATAGATATCATGGGGGTTCTAAAACCTCTAGATATCTTTCCCGAATTTTTTTAATTAAATCGATGCGGAACGCTGCCGCGCCCCAGGGTTTGGTAAGGGTACCCCCTGGGATTTTGATTATTTTTCAGTTTTCATTTTTTAACTCCTGAACGGGTGAACCGATTTGGATGAAAATTTATTTGGGGGTAGAGGCCAGCGATATAAAGGCTAGGAAAAATCGGTGGAGGTCTACAAAAATTCCAAGTACGTTAAAAAAATTCAAAAGTAGATTGAAAAAATTTATGTTTCAACGGGGTTTTAGGGTAGAAGGAGTGGTCAAAAATAAACCGGACGAAGAAATAAAAAAAGAGGGGAGTTTAAGCTTTCGAATGAGCCTAGGAGCGGCTCCGTGGCTTCAACACAAGCTGAGATATAATTTTTTAAGTTTCTAAGTCAAATTCCGACTCCCGATTTCCGCCATTTTGGGCCCGTTATTAAGGGCGGAAAAAAATATTTTTTTGATTTCGACCAAAACTTGATCTCTAACGTTTTTTGGGTCGAGGAACACGAATATGAAGTCCGTTTCTGCCTAAAAAATTCCTGATTGGATCTAGAACGGAAAAATAAGGTTTTTCACCACTAAAAAATTTCTAAAAAATATCAACCTTTCATAACTTATACCACGTGAAAGTAGGTACAATTCCGCGTAATTTTATATACATATCATTGGGGTTCTAAAATCTCTAGCTATTTTTCTCGAATTTTTTAAATTAAATCAATGCGGGACTCTGTGGTAGGTACCCCTCGGGATTTAGATTAATTTTCAGTTTTTAATTTATAACTCGAGAACGGGTGGACCGACTTCAATGAAACGTTTTTGGGGGGTGCAGGCTGTTAAAATAAACGCTAGAAAAAATAGGTGGAGGTCTAAAAAATTCCAAGTGGGTTAAAAAAATTCAAAAGTAGATTAAAAAAGTTTTTTGTTTCAACGGGGTTTTAAGGTAGAAGGAATAGACTTAGAAAAACCGGACCAAAAAATATAAAAAGAAGGGACCTTAAGCTTTCAAATAAGCCTGGGAGCGTCTCTTTGGCTTTAACACAAGCTGAGATATTAATTTTTGAAGTTTATGAATCAAAATCCGACTCGCGATTTTCGCCATTTTGGGCCCGTTATTTAGGGCGGGGAAAAAATATTTTTTGATTTCGACCAAAACTTGGTCTCTAACGTTTTTTGGGTCGAGGAACACGAATATGAAGTCTGTTTCTGCCTAAAAAAATTCCAAAATCGATGTAAAATTAAAATTAACGGAGGAAAAGGGGAACGTCTAGCCTGCTAACATAGGGCGTTTCTTAAGGCAACAAAAGAAGAAACCTTAAACTGAAAGGGGCTACATCCCCCCCCCCCAACAAGATCTGCGTGCAGAGCCAATATAATTGTGGAACTCCCTCAAGAAATCTGTACTCGAGTTCCAAAAAATGTCTAGCATCCGTTTTTCTCAGCAACAGAAGACAGACTGTTATACCGAAAGAAACATACATCCCCCCCTACAGCAAGATCCACGTGAGGAGCAAATATAATTTTGGAACTCCCTCAGCAAAGAGCAATTCAGTACTGGAATTCAAATGAATGTCTAGCATGCTAACTTGGGGCGTTTTTCAAAGCAACAGAACACGGACTTAATACCGAAAGGAAGCTACCCCCCCCCCCCCAAAAAAAAGATCCACATGCAGAGCAATTATAAATTTGGCACTCCCTCAATGCAGAGCAAATTTTCTACTATTTGCAAAAAACATACGACTTTCAAACTTATTGCGGTTTCCCTGCGCAACAGAGCACGTCTTCTATGCGGACCAAAATCCAAATGTAGTCGGACAAGAACTACACCCGCGTACAGAAGAGCTAATTTATTGGGTCTTCCTCAGCTTTGAGCAAATTTTCTACTACATGCAAAAAATATACGACTTTCGAACTTATTGCGGTATCCCTGCGCAACAGAGCACGTCTTCTATGCGGACCAAAACCCAAATGCAGTCGCACAACTACACCCGCGTACAAAAGAGCACATTCTATGGGGACTTCCTCCGCTTAGAGCAAACTTTATATTGCTTTCAAAAAACATACGACTTTCAAACTTATTGCGGTTTCCCTGCGCAACAGAGCACGTCTTCTATGCGGACCAAAATCCAAATGTAGTCGCACAACTACACACGCGTACAAAACAGCACATTCTATGGGGACTTCCACACCTTACATCAAATTTTCTACTACATGCAAAAATATACGACTTTACAACTTATTGCGGTTTCCCTGCGCAACAGAGCACGTCTTCTATGCGGACCAAAATCCAAATGTAGTCGCACAACTACACCCGCGTACAAAAGAGCAAATTCTATAGGTTTCCCTCAGCTTTGAGCAAATTTTCTACGATTTGCAAAAATATACGACTTTCGAACTTATTGCGGTTTCCCTGCGCAACAGAGCACGTCTTCTATGCGGACCAAAACCCAAATGTAGTCGCACAACTACACCCGCGTACAAAGAGCACATTCTATGGGGACTTCCACACCTTAGAGCAAATTTTCTACTATTTGCAAAAAACATACGACTTTCAAACTTATTGCGGTTTCCCGGCGCAACAGAGCACGTCTTCTATGCGGACCAAAATCCAAATGTAGTCGCACAACTACCCCCGCGTACAGAAGAGCAAATTTATTGGGGACTTCCACACCTTAGAGCAAATTTTCTACGATTTGCAAAAAACATACGACTTTCAAACTTATTGCGGTTTCCCTGCGCAACAGAGCACGTCACAATTACGTTCAAAAATCCGGATGTAGCCGGAGGGGGGTTGGAGGCCGAAGGCCTCAGGGGGGCTTGCCCCCCTAGTCCATATATATAGCGCTAGAACGAGGACCGACGAGGAGAAAAAATCGGGAAAACGCCAAAAAGTCCTGGGGCCGCTGTAATCGCCCTAAAAATACCGGACCTCCTCCGTTGGCTCCTAAATCGCCTGTATTTTAGCGGAAAAATAGTCGCGTATTTTTAGAATATAATTTTATAATTTATTTCGCGAGTTGAACGCTAAAAAAGGCCTGTTTTTGACGTTTTTTCCGTTTTTTCGACTTTCCCATTTTCTTAAAATTCGGGAAAAAATCTAGATTTTTTGAAAAAAATACTCTTATGTTATTTTAAGTGTCCTGTTTAACCTAATTTTTGTCGCGTATTTTTAAAAAATCCGGAAGTATTTTTTTTTATTTTTGAAAATTTTTTTCGAAATGTACAGAAATGCTATAAAATCCACGGTTTTTAATTCGCCGAAAAAAAACTATAACAGATAGAGACACCGGACAAAAAAGGTTCGAAACTTTAGCCGAAAAGCCAGCTGGAGTGTTTCGGCGCAGCTCTGTAGCTTGATTAGGACCGGAGATATTTAATTCGAAAGTTGCCGAAAAAAACGCCGTTTTTCACGTTTTTCTGGGTTTTTGGGATTTTAAAAATAGAAGATGATTTTATTCTTTAAAACAGACTACACCACGTGAAAGTAGACAAAATTCCGCGTTTTTTTATATAATTCATTGGGGTTCGGAGTTCGCTAACCATTTTTCCCGATTTTTTTAAAAATTCGTGTCAAAATGCGGTGCGGAACGCTGCCGCGCTCCCGGGATTTTGTAAGGGGGTACCCTTATGATTTTGATAAAATTTTAGTTTTTATTTTATTACTCGAGAACGGGTGGACCGATTTCGATGAAACTTTTTTGGGGAGTGCAGGCAATTCAAATAAACGCTAGAAAAAATCGGTGGAGGTCTTAAAAAATTCCAAGTTGGTTAAAAAATTGGAAAGTAGATTAAATTGTTTTTGTTTCAACGGGTTTTTAGGGTAGAAGGAATAAACTTAGAAGAACCGGACCAAAAAATAAAAAAAGAGGGGACTTTAAGCTTTCGAATAAGCTTAGGAGCGGCTCTGTGGCTTCAACACAAGCTGAGATATGAATTTTTGAAATTAGTAAGCCAAATTTCCATCTCGATTTTCGCCATTTTGGGCCCGTTATTAAGGGCGGAAAAAAATATTTTTTGATTTCGACCAAAACTTGGTCTCCGACGTTTTTTGGGTCGAGGAACACGAATATGAAGTCCGTTTCTGCCTAAAAAAAATTCCTGATTGGATCTAGAACGGAAAAATAAGGTTTTTCACCACTAAAAAATTTCTAAAAAATATCAACCTTTCAAAACTTATACCACGTGAAAGTAAGTAAAATTCCGCGTATTTTGATATACATATCATGGGGGTTCTAAAATCTCTAGCTATTTTTCTCGAATTTTTTAAATTAAATCGATTCTGAACTCTGTGGAATGGGGTTCGGTAAGGGTACCCCCTGGGGATTTTGATTAATTTTCGGTTTTCATTTTATAACTCGGGAACGGGTGAGCCGATTTCGATGAAACTTTTTTGGGGGGTGCAGGCTAATGAAATCAACGCTAGAAAAAATCGGTAGAGGTCTTTAAAAATGCCAAGTACGTTAAAAAAATTCAAAACTAGATTGAAAAAAATTATGTTTCAACGGGGTTTTAGGGTAGAAGGAATTGACTTAGAAGAACCGGACCAAAAAATAAAAAAAGAGGGACTTTAAGCTTTCGAAAAAGCTTAGGAGCGGCTCTGTGGCTTCAACACAAGCTGAGATATTAATTTTTGAAGTTTATAAATCAAAATCCGACTCGCGATTTTCGCCATTTTGGGCCCGTTATTTAGGGCGGGGAAAAATATTTTTTGATTTCGACCAAAACTTGGTCTCTAACGTTTTTTGGGTCGAGGAACACGAATATGAAGTCTGTTTCTGCCTAAAAAATTCCAAAATCGATGTAAAATTAAAATTAACGGAGGAAAAGGGGGAACGTCTAGCCTGCTAACATAGGGCGTTTTTTAAGGCAACAAAAGAAGAAACCTTAAACTGAAAGGGGCTACATCCCCCCCCCCCTCAACAAGATCTGCGTGCAGAGCTAATATAATTGTGGAACTCCCTCAACGCATAAGAAATCTGTACTCGAGTTCCAAAAAATGTCTAGCATCCTAACATAGGGCGTTTTTCTCAGCAACAGAAGACAGACTGTTATACCGAAAGAAACATACATCCCCCCCTACAGCAAGATACACGTGAGGAGCAAATATAATTTGGAACTGCCTCAGCAAAGAGCAATTCAGTACTGGAATTCAAATGAATGTCTAGCATGCTAACTTGGGGCGTTTTTCCAAGCAACAGAACACGGACTTACCGAAAGGAAGCTACCCCCCCCCCCCCAAAAAAGATCCACATGCAGAGCAATTATAAATGTGGCACTCCCTCAATGCAGAGCAAATTTTCTACTATTTGCAAAAAACATACGACTTTCAAACTTATTGCGGTTTCCCTGCGCAACAGAGCACGTCTTCTATGCGGACCAAAATCCAAATTTAGTCGGACAAGAACTACACCCGCGTACAGAAGAGCTAATTTATTGGGGTCTTCCTCAGCTTTGAGCAAATTTTCTACTACATGCAAAAAATATACGACTTTCGAACTTATTGCGGTATCCCTGCGCAACAGAGCACGTCATCTATGCGGACCAAAATCCAAATGCAGTCGCACAACTACACCCGCGTACAAAAGAGCACATTCTATGGGGACTTCCTCCGCTTAGAGCAAACTTTATATTGCTTTCAAAAAATATACGACTTTCAAACTTATTGCGGTTTCCCTGCGCAACAGAGCACGTCTTCTATGCGGACCAAAATCCAAATGTAGTCGCACAACTACACCCGCGTACAGAAGAGCAAATTTATTGGGGACTTCCACACCTTACAGCAAATTTTCTACTATTTGCAAAAAACATACGACTTTCAAACTTATTGCGGTTTCCCTGCGCAACAGAGCACGTCTTCTATACGGTTCAAAAATCCGGATGTAGCCGGAGGGGGGTTGGAGGCCGAAGGCCTCAGGGGGGCTTGCCCCCTAGTATTATTATATTGCGCTAATATTGAACTTTAAAATATACAATTACCTCAAGGATCGCCCCCTTTGTTCTGTGCAGATAACAGAGTTTATTCGAACCTCGCCGCCGGCGTCTTTATACCTAATTCAGTGAAAGACTTAATTTTTTTAACCTAGAAGCTTTCATTTAAGATAATAAAAGGTTCCATAAATCGCACGCCATATTTTTGTTGAAAATGACCGATTTTATCTAGGTTTTCGCAAATCCGTTTAATATTCCTTGAAGGAGTCCTTCGACTTTTCGGATCGAATTCGTGCTGAGGTCGGATGAGACGACATTTAACGTTTGCTTAAGCGCATGAATCTCCGAGGATGAATATCGGCTTCCGCGGATCGCTTTTGTCCCCCTACATGAATTCATGTCCTCACCCGAAAGGATTCAAATCGTGATTTCGAAGCGAATACACTTTCGAGTCATTCCTCGTGACTTAAAGCCTATCGTGAGCTCTCTAAGTTATCCTCTCGAAGGGAAGAAGTAACAAAGGAAAATATCTTCATAACCATCTTAAAGGAATTTTGAATCTCAATTGCTTAAAAACCCTTTTTCTTTTGAGAGCGATCACGAATTTCGCCTTTTAGCTCTTAAATAAAACCGTGAGCCTATAAACTTAACGCAAGTCATCCCAGTTTCAACTTCCCAGTAAGTTTTTCTCAAATTTCAACAGTTAATTCCTCGTTTACAGTCGGTTAAAATAAAAAGGCTCAACTAACAAATCGAATTCTTACGATTTCCGGGGCAATAAAATGACCGAACTGAAAAAGAGAGGGATTGTCGGAGGAACCCTGAACTGGTGACCCACCGCCACGCCCCGAGAAGTGACTTCCGCCATTCCTCCGGAGCTCAAGGACCATCCCTCTTGGATCAAAAAATTTATTAAATAATATTCACGAAAAGTTTCTTTGTCTTCATGTAAAAGACGTCCTTATATCAGATTGCCTTAACATGAAATCGAAAGTAAAAACTTATTTTAATCTCGAAATAAGGGTTTTTATAATATGTATTAAACTAACAACCGTTCCTGCAACCTATAAAAGCTATAATATAAAAAAATAAAGCACCTTTTTAAGTAGATCTATAAAAGCTAAATTATCCATAAAAGTTTATTAAATTTTTTTCCTAGTACTTTTGTTGCTGTTATAGATATTACGTTGGTAATACCATCCGTCACGGGATTTACTTTTATTTAATTTTTTTGTGGAAGAAAATTTCAAAAAGTTGGCGTTACCCCATAATTTTTTTAACAGATCATCGGTTATTTCGAGTTTCTGTTCATTTCCATGACCGCTTGATCGTCCGGAACCGACAATTTTTCGCTCGAAACCTAAAACATTAATTTTACAAAACTCGAAGATATGTGGTTTTGCCCTCGTTTTCACCGTTCAATTTTTATTCTAAATGTCAAGCGGCCGTATCGGTTCTTGGAAAGTGACAGACGAATTCCTATTTAATAAGTTATCTTGTCGTGCATAATAGGGCGAACGCCCTAAGGATAGGTTGGCTAAGGTTTCATTTTTTTTATCCTTCCAGAAGCACTTTCGGATTGATATAGAAAAAAAAACGGGTGTAAATCAGATGCACGATTACGATAATAGGGTTAGTGGGTGTTAAGTAGTGCCGTAGGTGTTTTTTTTATTATTCCGGGCTTAGGCCATTCAATCTTGAACCCTCAGATTTATCTTCAAATTATTTAAAAATTGTATTTAAAAGCATCTCAATCAAATTAATTAAAACATAGAAGGTTTGTCCTTTTTAATAAAAACAATTTCGGCCCATCAGATATCTTAAACCTTGTCAAGATAATTAATGTGCGAATATTTTACGCAATTTCGTTAAAATTGCAACATTCCTTCGGAAAATGTTTTATTGTTTATAGCGCCAATTTAAATATCAGAAAATACACTGAAAAAAAAGCAGTTGTAATATTGATGAAACGCAAATTGTTGACTTTTTTTCATTGCCACAAGTAGTTTTTCATCTTAATAATAATTTTTTTTTCATTGAGTTATGATGGCATTGTTGTTACAACGAATCGTCGATTTTTAAATTGTACATAAATTTATTCGTTACCATGAATTTTTCATAGCACCAACAATTATTTTAAAATGGGATAATGAATTCTGATTATCAAAATTACTCGTTGTTCTTGTGATTGTCTCAACAAAGAGTATGGTTAAAATAATGAACTATTTACATCGTTTTTAAAAATAATGAAACCAATCATACATTCCTATGTCTTAATTATTGAATTTAATGATTTTGCATTACTAAGAAATTAATGATACTTAATTACCGTAGTAATGAATTTTTTATCATTGTTTTAACAATTTTTTTTTTCAATAAACTTTGTTTCTTCATTATTAATTTAATAAATTTTCGAACGAGCGCTATTTGAGTGAGCGGTTTTGGTTTTGCCGCGTAAATTTAAAAACAATTGATCTCTCTATCCAACATTACCTACTCATTTTACCAAACTGTTTTTTTATTTATCAGTTTTATTTTTAATTTCTGTAATTTAAATTTTTTTTTTTTTTTTTTTTTTTTTTTTTTTTTAATATCACTTATGCTGTAAAAAATACCTAAATACAAAAATTAGTTTTGATACCTACAGGTAGGTAGTCGATAACAACCTTTATTTTTTTGGGGGCCTAAAAATTTTTCGGAACACTTTACGGCCGTAATGTTTATCCGATTTTCTCTAGATTTTCCTTTTGTGATTATCTAGCGAAAGCAGACATTCATCGAAATTCGCCAAAATGCGGTGGAGATCATCTGTCGGTAGGTAATGCTGCGGCCATATATACCTACATCCGATCCTTATCAAATTTACACTAAATACTCTTTACCTATATGTAATCCCGAATTCAAGTTAGGTAATAAATTCGATGAATTTTAGTAATAAAGTAGACAAAGTTTGGTTAGCTTTGTTAGCCGCAGCGCCGTTTTAAAACCTTCAGACAGTATTATCTCTTCGAAATTCGAAAATCGCTCTCCAGAATTTCTTATTCAAATAGCATTTTATGGGGGTTTCTAGAAGCTCATTCTCCATATACTAGACGATGACGGTAAAACAAGAACTTCTTGAGGAAGTTAATTCTGGCAGAGTAAGTTTTAATTCGGTGTTTTTCCTCCAACCTGAGCGGCTAATTTGCTGTGGCAACGATGAGTTTGCAATTTTGACTCGCAAAGTGTGAAGGGTAAACCGAGTTGACTCGCATCCTATCCGAAATTTTGACGAAACCTCAAAATTTGAAAAGACCCCCCTGAAGGAGATGTTGCTCAAGATTGTTGCTATACCGTCTCAACGGTTTAACGGTTTAAAAATTAAACGGTCTCAACGGCTTTTAAAATCAAATATCAATGAATTAGTTCATTGTGTAAATGATTCATTTTTTACTTTTTTTTATTTTTAAAATCAGTACGTAAAAGCAATGAAATGATTCATCGAATCAAAGAAATCTACTTACAATTTATGTATTTATTTCGTCAAATTCATACTTTTGGTTTTAACAATAATGAAAATTTCGTACATAAGACAATACTTTTTATTAACTTCAACCCCTCCAAAAAACCGCGAGAAATCGTTCATTTGTCCTCCGACTCTCAAGCGAGGAAGTTCGTTGCCCTCTGGACAAGTTTAGTGCGTACGCAGCTTATCTCCGAAAGGCACCATCATTAAGGTAAGCAATAAAAAATGTACAACTCGATTATTATATTATTATCTTCATTATTATTTACAGCGACACCTATTTTTTCAGTCCAAATTTTAAAATGCGGTGCTTTTTATGCGTTTCGACCTTTCCTACTTTCAATGAACTGTATAGTCACCAGAAGCGTGTTCACAATTTAAATAGTAGCTCAGATTTTCATTGTGTTGAATGCACCAAAAATTTACGCTTTTTAAAAGATACAAAAAACATATTTTGACAAAACATATAAACAAATCATTCGATTCCGCAAGTCATTTTACCCCTATGGAACGCAATTCACCCATTACTTCTCCAGTTCAACCCTCCACTTCATCATATAACATACAAACTCTACAAACATATAACATACATGAAAATCAGGCGTCAGATCCAGCTTTTTAATTTTCCCATATCATCAGATCAAGTCGATTATGACTAATGCTCATTTAGAATCAATAGAAGAATCAGCCTTTCAATTTTGTTTAAGCCTTCACAACAAAGACAATCTTTCAAGAAAAGACGTTTATAATATTCAAAAATCTATAAGTGAAGAGATTATCGCCCCTATTTTAGATTATTTAAAAATATTATAACCTGTCAAAAAAAATCCGGATCAATCTCAATCCTTCCTTAGCGATATTATGTGCTGTATATCTAAACTAAGAAATCCATTCCAAAATTTGACTCTGATCACAAGTTTTATACAACATTACAAATTAAAAATAATACCAATCACTATGAATCATGTTTCAAAGAATTCAATATATATGAAGAAATAGCTGCACATAAAAATGGTGAACTCATACATAAAACAGTAAAAGCAAGTGGCATTCTGATGCCCTTAAAGTATCAGTTCAAAGTTTTTTTTGAAAAAAATAACCTTATCACGAGCACTCTGAAGTACATAGAAAGTTTAGAGAATAATAACAGCAAAAGATTAACCAACTTTGTTCAAGGAGAGCTTTGGAAAAGAAAAAAACAATTATACCCTGGTCAACTTTTGATACCATATATTTTATATATAGATGATTTTGAGATAAATAACCCATTGGGGACCCACGCATCTAAGGATTCCATTTGCAATTTGTATTCTTTCTTGCTTACCGTTTAGCGAGTCTAAAATTAAAAATGTTTTTCTTGCTTCCTCCGTTAAATCAAAAGAATTAAAAAAATTTCAAAACGAAAAATGTTTTCAGTTATTGATTGAAAGCATTATTTCGTTAGAAACAGAAGGAGTAAAAATAAAAAATGAAAATACTATCATGAATATTCACTTTATATTAGGGTTAGTGGTGGGCGATAATTTGGGCTTAAATATTTCCTTAATTTAGCAGTTCGTTTTCTAGCACCTATTTTTGTAGGTTATGCCAAGGGGCCAAAGATATTTGTCAACTCACATCTTCAGAACAACCAAACCTAATGCGTACAATAGAAAACTACGAGTGATATAATTACCAGTGATCATGGAGTAGTGAAAAACTCGCTAATGAATAACATACCATCTTTTCATGTTGTTGACAATTACTACGCAGATATTATGCATGATCTGTTTGAAGGCGTGTGTCATTATGACCTTATTCATATTCTGAATTACTTCATTTATCACATGCAATTCTTTTCGTTAAGCACATTAAATTCTCGAAAAACTAATTTCGATTATGGCCCTACAGAAATTAAAAATACATCTCCAATAATCGAAGAAAAACATTTGAAAAATAAAAAACTCAAGATGTCAGCAAGAGAAATGATGACATTTGTTATCAATTTTCCATTATGATCGGTGACTTTGTCCCCGATGACGATGATGTGGGGGCATTTCTGATTAACCTAATCCAAATCATTGACATTTTGCTTCGTTTCGAAATTACCGAGGAGTCGGTATTACAATTGGAACAGAAAATCATACATCACAATGCAAACTATGTAATTTTATTTAAAGACACTAAAACCGAAATTCCACATACTAACCCATTATCCGACAATCCTTAAACAGTCGGGGCCTCTGCGAAACATATGGTGTTTTAAGTTCGAACAAAAGCACAAACAATTCAAAACGTATGCACGCATAATAACTTCAAGAAAAACATTTGCCAAACTTTAGCCAAAAAGTACGAATTAAAATTCGCCTATGAAATGACAACAAAAGAAAACACGGAAAAAATAATAAAAAAATCGATAAAAGCAGCTATGATAGCATTATAAAAAACATGCTAGGAGAAAAGGATATTCAATATTATTCTCAAATCAATTTGAAAGGTGTTCTTACGAATCTGGGCAATTATTTTTACATATAACCGCGAAATGACCGTCGAGTTTTACGTAATCCGGGAAATCTTATCCGTTGGAAACAAGAAAATGTTTTTTGGCCAAAAAATATCACATGATTTTGATAACCATACATTGACTTACATAATAGATCCTAAAAAATATGGTAGTTTAGAATTCATAAGTATCAATGAATTGGCAGGGCCACCCATTCATTTAGTAAAAACAGCAAGAGGAATGCATTGCTTGAGGCCAAAAGATTATTACATTAGGTTAATCATTTTCCCCCTCCCCCTACCAAATACTCTGTTCTCTTTCAAAGATACATACTTATGCAATAGGTACATTAACATACAATACATACAAACTCAACTCATACAGAATACAAAATACACAAAACAAAATACAAAATAATACAAAATACAAAATAACTCTATTGAAAATCTGATCCTTCTTATACGTTCCAAGTTCCAAGAGTGAGAATCTGGATCGGATGCGCCTGCTCTCTGTTCCTTTTTCGTACGTAGTCCCGACTCCCTGGTCCCTACCTCGTGGCATGATGAACCCCCCTCCCACCCGCTAACACGTAAACGCTGCGGCAGAACAGCGAACACAGTCTGAACTAAAGAACTAAAGGAAATAAGGAATCCAACCTCTCCGCATTGCATTCATTGCGCGTGTCACGTGAGTGCATTCAAGAATCAAGTTTTAAGATTCTCGCCGGCTTTAATCTACTATCGTAATATTCTTTATGCCACTTGTATAGCTTTTAATTAAATTTTAGAGTATTTCATCGACACGAGCTCGCATAAAGTTGCAAACTGTCGAACGTCCTCAAAGCTTCGATCGCACCACGTGGTTGGGTGCGAAAGTCTTCAGAATCTCTCCGCTTAATCGCATTTTCGTAAGTTTTTTTTTCTCTCGTTTTCTTCTTAGCTTTTGATTAAATTTAAGAGTAAATTTTCATCGTCGAGCGATCGCCAAAAGTTATAAACGGACAGTCGAACGTCCTCAAAGCTTCGATCGCACCACGTGGTTGGGTGCGAAAGTCTTCAGAATCTCTCCGCTTAATCGCATTTTCGTAAGTTTTTTTTCTCTCGTTTTCTTCTTAGCTTTTGATTAAATTTAAGAGTAAATT